>OX638133.1:64303866-64446366 GCA_951804985.1 Dryomyza anilis | reverse complement strand
CGTACAAGGCGGCGTACCGCTCGAGAGCCAAGCGGAATGATTAGATGCCTACAAATAAATCTGAACCACTGTGAGGCAGCGCAGGCCATACTGTCAAAAACAGTTGCAGAACATAAAATAGATGTGGCCCTCATATGTGAGCCATATAAAATCCCAAACGGAAGCGCGAAATGGGCGGAAGACAAGACCGAAAAAGCGTCAATTTGGACTTGTGGCAAAACAGCCTTCGAACGCAGAAACAACAAACAACACGATCGCTTCGTACACGCTAAGGTGAAAGGAATTCACTTCTACAGCTGCTATGCTGCGCCAAGTATGAGCACAAATGACTTCGAGGACATGCTGGACCGGCTAGTTATCGATGCCAGAGGAAAGTCGCCAGCCATAGTTGCAGGCGACTTCAACGCATGGGCAGCAGAATGGGGCAGTGTCCGAACCAACCGGAGAGGAACAATCCTCCTGGAAGCCTTCGCATCACTGGACCTAGTACTGCTGAACCATGGCAACACCCTTACCTTCTGCAACGGGAGAGGTGGATCGATTGTTGACCTAACATTCGCCAGCAGGACTCTCTCGAAATGCATACAATGGAAGGTCATGAATGCGTATACAAACAGCGACCACCAAGCGATTGCAATCCTACCAAAACACCCCGACGGCCCAACTCGGCGCAACCCTAAAAGGAAAGTGCAACAGAATGGCTGGAACATCAAGAAGCTAGACGCCGACGTGCTAGAATACATGATTGAACACATGACAGGAACGGAAGGAAATGCCGAACTGCAAACGGAACACACTATGCGATACCTTGCAAATGCCTGCGACGCATCCATGTCGCGAAAAACGAAAAAGAATGGTCGGACCCCAATCTACTGGTGGAACGATGACATTGCCAAAATCCGTGCAGAATGCCACAAGCTACGAAGGAGACAACAACGCTCGAGAGGAAGAGCTGGACATGCACAACTCCAAGCCAACTTCAAGGAGAAGAGGAAACAGCTGCGAAAAGCCATTGCTAAAAGCAAAAGCGACTCCTTTATCTCTCTTAGAGAAGAGGTGCAGAGCAACCCGTGGGGTAGCGCGTACAAAATTGTGCTAAAAAAGCTTAACGGGAAAGCAGGGAATGCACCAATGTGCCCGGAAATTATGGGCAAAATTGTGGAAGGCCTCTTCCCGCAACACGAACCCTTCAGCATCCCAAGAAGCCTTAGCTGCGAAATTGGAACGATACCTCCAGTGACCACCACTGAGGTGCTAGATGCAGCCAATCGGCTCAAAATCAACAAAACTCCCGGCTTAGATGGTATTCCGAACTGTGTCCTGAAAAGGGCGCTGCAGAAGAAACCAGAAATCTTCCGCCGACTGTATACGACTTGCCTAGAGGAAGGAACCTTCCCACAACGTTGGAAACGCCAGCGACTGGTTCTCATACCAAAAGGCGACAAACCTCCAGAGGAACCGTCCTCACACCGGCCACTCTGTATGCTCGACACAGCTGGGAAAGTTCTCGAGCGAATAATATGCACCCGCCTCGAATGCCTCACAGAGGGACCGACAGGCTTATCTGAATGGCAGTTCGGCTTCAGAACGAAGCGCAGCACCGTTGATGCTATCGCCAGAGTGTGTGACATCGCCAGCAAAGCCATTGCCGGCGAAAGATGGCTGGGGGGCGACAAACAATATTGCGCAGTGGTGACCTTAGACATCAAAAACGCGTTCAACTCTGCTAACTGGAGCTACACCCTAATGGCACTAAGCAATATGGGAGCTCCAGATTACTTGCTAAGGATATTTCCAGCAAAGGACACTCTCATACGACACAGACGCAGGCCCCAAACAGTACAAGGTAACCGGTGGAGTGCCACAAGGCTCAGTCCTTGGCCCGGTCCTGTGGAACACCATGTACGATGGAGTCTTCAAAATCGAGAAGCCAGCAGGGGTACACATCGTCGGATACGCGGATGATGTTGCGATAGTTGTAGTCGCCAAAATGCTCAGCGATGTAGCCCAAAACTGCAATGCTACGATCGGAAGCATCAAGTCTTGGCTACGAACCGCAGGCCTACAACATCGGAGGCCCCAAACAGCCTATCCGGAAACTGCTGGCCAGCGTAAACACGTCGACGATCATGTACGCAGCGCCAATATGGGCCCCGGCAACAAAATGCCAATCGTACATGAAGGGAGTCAAATCAGCGTACAGGCTGACATCACTGCGAGTCTGCTGTGGATTCAGAACAATATCGGAGGATGCAGCAAACATAATTGCTAGTAGAACCCCCATTGATATTCTGGCGAACATGGCTGCAGACGCCCGCAACATCCGTAAAACACACGGCATAGTCTCTCCTGCAAAAATGCAGGCGATAGAAGGTAGAGCGATGGCAGAATGGCAACGGTCGTGGAATGCCTCGCCAAAAGGCCGATGGACACATAGGCTAATCCCCGATGTGAGAACCTGGGTAGAAAGGAAACACGGCGACACCAGCTACCACCTAACGCAGTTCTTCTCCGGCCACGGATGCTTCAGAGAGTACCTCCACAAGTACCAACACGCAGACGACCCCTACTGCATATTCTGCGTAGGGAAAGTGGAGAATGCAGAGCATGTGCTCATGGATTGCGTGAGATTCGGCAGCGACCGACTCCAGATAGAGGAGCTCACAAGCGGAGTACTGTCTCCAGAAGGAGTAATCGCGTACATGCTTACCTCCTTAAATGCGTGGGAAGCCGCGGGCAGCATAATAACCCAAATTATGCAACGAGTCCGACATGACGAACAAACGCATCAAAGCCAACAGAGGCGATAGACGAAACAACAAGAACGAAGTCAGATGAATATCTGACTCTATCCTGCCCTGCGAAGTAATGCCTTAACTGGCGGTTCCGCAGGGAAACACAGGAAGCGAGTGGGAGGGGTGCTTAGTACGTAGGCGCTATGGAAGCGAATCGTGCATGCGTAATATTTTTAATACGTATCTTTGGAAGATTACACCTCTCGGCTACCATGCCAAAAAAAAAAAAAAAAAAAAAAAAAAAAAACATATACACATATACACATATACACATATACACATATACACATATACACATATACACATATACACATATACACATATACACATATACACATATACACATATACACATATACACATATACACATATACACATATACACATATACACATATACACATATACACATATACACATATACACATATACACATATACACATATACACATATACACATATACACATATACACATATACACATATACACATATACACATATACACATATGCACATATACACATATACACATATACACATATACACATATACACATATACACATATACACATATACACATATACACATATACACATATACACATATACACATATACACATATACACATATACACATATACACATATACACATATACACATATACACATATACACATATACACATATACACATATACACATATACACATATACACATATACACATATACACATATACATATACATATATATATTCAAGCCCTTTCCCTTCCACCTTCACTATCCCCTGGACTGGATTAAGGTACCCGTGCTGAGAATCTAACCTGGCAGTGGGCCAAGTTTAACAACTTGCACTGTCGTTAGCGGAATACCTGGCGACCTCCGGACTTAGCTAGATCCACCCGTATATAACGGATCTCTGTACGGGTGGTACTGTACTTCTCCGCAACTCGAGGGACCTAAAATTAATGTCAAGAACAACAAACAAACGAAAAGACCTGGCCTAGTCAGTCAAACTGGTATCGCCTCACCTGACAACCATGAAGGCGATACACCCATGATGACCGACGATGTTATCGCAGAGACGATGGTGACAACACTTTCGTTCTTTGGTACCCTGCATATTGACAGTGAGGAAGAGGAGTCAAACTCTCCCTTACAGGTCATCGCAGGCCCGGACACGGAAGAAGAGTTGCTAGCGAACTCTGATGATAACGACACTACGGTCATCGCTGTACCTACACCGGCGACGGACAACAAACGCCGGAGGTACAAGGGGTCATTGATGTACCTCAAAAAACTGAATGCTAGGGATCAGGCAAGCCTCACTGATCGAGACTCACTGATCGAGACTCAAAAAGAAGCACACGCAGGTAGTGAAAAGCTACGAACGGAGGGAGCTCAGCAAAGCTCCCGCACTCGCTGCTGCAAGCACATGCGCCCCAGAAAAACCACTGGGACTTAAATCCCACGAAGTTTTGGACAGCAAAATCTCAGTAGGTGAAAGGGCCGGAACCTCAGGGCTGTCAGCCAAGAGGCAAAGGTCGTGGGAAGAACGCAAGTAGAAAACCTCGAAGGGTACAAGTGCAGGGTACCGAAGAACGGAAGAAGAGTTGCAGCGAACTCTGATGATAACGACACGACGGTCATCGCTGTACCTACACCGGCGACGGACAACAAACGCCGGAGGTACAAGGGGTCATTGAGGTACTTCAAAAAACTGAGTGCTACGGATCAGGCAAGCCTCACTGATCGAGACTCAAAAAGAAGCACACGCAGGTGGTGAAAAGCTACGAACGGGAACGGGATGGAGCTTAGCAAAGCTCCCACACTCGCTGCTGCAAGCACCTGCGCCCCACAAAAACCACCGGGACTTTTGGACAGCAAAATCTCAGTAGGTGAAAGGGTCGGAACCTCAAGGCTGTCAGCCCAGAGGCAAAGGTCGGAGGAAGAACGCAAGGAGAAAACCCCGAAACGGACTAAAAAGTCCACCAGTTTCGAGGTCACTCCAGCGGATCTCCAAGTGGCCATCATTGACGAATCAGATCTTGATGGCAGGATCAATTCGGAGAGATGGCTGCTTGTAGAGAATAAATTCCTGAAAGAGATGATGGTGCGCGTCGAAGCCGGTATTCTATGAGACTACAATTTCGATGGCGTAGGATGGTGCAAAGGGGTTAAAGTCGTAGCATGCGGCTCACAGGGATCACTGGAATTTTTGACCAGTTCCATCGTCAAAATTGGTGAACTTTGGAAGGGGTCAAAGGATTCCTCCTCCAAAGGCTATGGATTCCTCCTCCTGCAAAACATGAGGATGGATCGATAGTCAAACTGTTGGCGGCCCAAAACAGGGACGTTCCGATAGGCGGTTGGACGCTGCTCAACGCACGCCAAAGCCATAACAACGGAGGAAAGGTGTTTCTTTTCGTTGTTGACAGGCACTCAGCGCGACTGCTCGATGAAAGAGACGGCATGCTGAAGTTCGGGCTTGGGTCAGTGAGGACGTGGACCGAGAAGCATGACGATGAAAAGGGGCAAAAAGTCGTACCAGTTGCAGGTAGTGCAAATTAATTTGCACAACTGCAAAGCCGCAACAGACGACCTAATGCTCTTTTTAACTGAAGATGATGTAGACGTGGTCTTAGTCCAAGAACCCTGGATAGCATATAACCAGGTAAAAGGGCTAAGATCGAAACAATACAATCTGTTTCACTCTACAAATGGAGGTAAGATAAGATGCTGTGTTCTAGCTAGGAAAACACTAAATGCTTTCCTACACTCTTCCTACACAATTACAATAATGATGACACGGTGGCAATACAGGTCGAAAACAACGATAAATCGATAATTTTCAGTTCAGCCTATATGCCATACGACGAAGAGCAGTCCGAGAACTTACAGACTATGCGAACACACGGAACCTGCCACTGGTGATCGGCTGTGACGCCAACGCACATCACATACAGTGTAGTAAGGATATCAACGAACGAGGTGAGTCAATCTTTGAATTTCTTATATCCTCGGTCTTTATCTTGTGCAACAGGGAAGATCACCCCAGATCACCCCACTTTTCAAAATAGAGTAAGAGAAAAAATCCTTCACCTGACTTTAATCAATAACACTGAACTGATTGAGGTCGAAGACTGGAAAGTGTCTTCTAAAAACTCCTTTTCGGACCATTTTAGAATACTTTTCAACATTAACTTCAAACCTAGTAAGATAAAACCTTTTAGGAATCCTGCGAAAACAAAGTGGTCAAAATATTCAGAGTGGGTATCAGAAAACGTGCCGAAACTTCTTTTCCTGACAGTATATCCATAGACTCCGCGGTAGACATGATCACGAAGAAAATGAACAAAGCCTTCTAAAAGTTTTGCCCAATCTCTCGCCGTCACAAAACTACCAAAAATTCTTGATGGACGAGTGAACTAAAAAAACAGAGGTTAGAAAACTACATAACAAGACCAGGAAAAGTAAGCTTGGAATTGACTGGACCAAGTATAGGTCAGAACTAAATACCTATTCGAAATCCATAAGGGACGCCAAATTCAACTCATGGAAAACACTCTGTGAAGAAATTGAAAAGACCGATGATGCAGCTATACTACGTAGAGTCCTATCCAAGGACCCTGTAATACCCAGCTACATCAGATGACCAAACAATACCTGGACAAGTCAAGAATCTCTTGCACTCCTAATGGATGTTCACTTCCCAGGCTGAAGAGACCCTGACGACAAGACCCCTACATGTATCTCGGAGCCAATTCACAATAGACTCTTGGCACCGAGTCACAATGAAATCGGCACCGATGTAGACAGTATGTTAACAGATAGAATGATAATATGGGCTATTAAATCGTTGAAGCCCGACAAATCTGCAGGACCGGACGATATAATACCAGCCATGTTGATACATGCTCTTCCAGCAATTGGTACATGGCAATCTTCCTAAAGCGGGAAAGACAACACACTCTACTGCAAAAGACTATAGGCCAATAAGCCTCTCATCGTTTATGTTAATAACGCTGGAGAGAATTCTTGACCTAAACATTAGACTAAAACTAAATGATAACAACCTATGCAGCTATCAACACGCCTACGTTAAGGGGAAATCCGTTGAAACAGCTCTGCACGAGGTAGTTACGACAATTGAAAAGAACCTACAGTACAAGGACTTTACTCTAACAGCATTTTTGGATATCAAAGGAGCGTTTAACATCGTAAAAACGGAATCCATAAAAACGGCTTTAGAGAAAGTTCAGGTAGAAACCAAGACAACACAATGGATCTATAAAATGCTTAACAACAGAATAATTAATTCACAGCTGGGTATTAGTAAAGCACGGAAAACAATAACTAGGGGTACACCGCAAGGTGGGGTTATATCCCCCCTTCTCTGGCTTCTAGTAGTTGACGAAATCCTAACTATATTAAGAAATAAATCCTAACAGTACTAAGAAAATATTGGAAACTTTGAGCTTCCAAAACTTGATGGTTGCACACTCGCTCTATCTAGTGAAGCGAAATATCTCGGAACTATACTAGGCAGTAAGCTTCGATGGAAACGCAACACAGAAGAAAGAGTTAAATAAGCACTATGCGCTTTCTATTCATGCAAGAAAACTGTCGGTAAACGATGGGGCATGAGACCAAGTATAATCCACTGGATGTACACAGCGATCGTCAGACCCATATTAACGTACGGTTCTACTGTATGGTGGGAAGCGATAAAGACAACATTTCTTAGGTAAATGAGAAAAGTACAAAGACTGGCATGCACCAGTATTACAGGCGCAATGAAATGGACCCCACAAATAGGGGTGGAGACAGGGTTGCCACTGAAAATAATTTTGCTTACCAAATTAAAAAAAAATAAGTAACCAATTCCAAAAAAATTACCAATTTTTTATTTTACTTTTTATTGTATAAAAAAACAAAAACAATTCATTAAAGGTACATATATATATATGCATATATTATTTTATTGTAGATACATTTATAATATAACACATGTAATATATTAGGTGCAACCTTGAGATCAATATCCCGGGCTGAAGACTCAACCAGCCGTGGCAGACCAATGCTTGGCTAATAAACCTTCGCCCAAGACTCAGCCAGAACTGGGAGACCAAGAACTGGTAAGGTAGTTCTCGCCCAGCCAGAATTGACAAATCAATGCTTGGTTAAAACACCTTTGCGCAAACTTAGCCAGAAGTGACAAATGCAGGTCTGGTTAAGTAGTTCTCGCCCAAGACTCAGCTAGAACTAACAGACATATGCTTGGGTACCCACGTAGGCTTGACAACGGGCGAACAATGGGAAAAACATAGTCAAAACACTCGCATTGGAGGTAACTAAACATTTTGGATTTAAACTATTTTCTTCGTTTTTCTTTACAAGCTTTACAAGTCATTTGACCCAAGGGCTTACGGTCTACGGTCATATAAAGTGAGATTATTTTGATAGATTTTTTTTATCAAAAAAATGTAATTGTCAATACTATATACAAATCGCTGTAGAATCGCCATTTTTTATTAGAATCTGATAATTTTTAGTAGTTACATTAATGCAAACCATTTAAGGTAAAAATTATATTTTAGTTCTAATTGTTCAGGTAGATATGGGTAGTTAGACTTATCTTTTAATTTTTTAAGTTTTTTTTAATTGTGTATTTTCAATGGAATAGAACTTGTTTAGATCCTTTCGGATCAAACAAATACAGTCTGTATTGCTTAGTAGGATCCTTTACCTTTACCTACATGCAATTACTAAATTTATCTGCAACTATTTGCAACTAACTAAGATATTTCGATTTTAAGATATCTCCTCCTCCATATGAAAAAAAAATGATTTTTTTTATTTACATATCTCGATTAACCCTTATATGCCAGTTGTTTTTGGAGAACCCAAGAAAAATTGATCAGCCATTTTTTCGTATGACATTTTAACACTTTGAAACATTATTTAAGGTGTGTAAATTGCTGACTAAACTAAATTTTGTTGGTAATGCAGCGTTTACTTTTCAATTTAGCAAATTTTCGAGCAAACTAAATTGATCTAAATTGGAAGACAGCCAACATATGAGAATTGATTTATTAGAGACTTTAACAATTACCGGTTACCGAATGGCGGTCAAAAAAAACTTATACAAGTTAGTTTAGTCAGTAATTTAATCGAACTCTCCACACCCTTAATACGATTTGTCTAATATTTGTAAAAGAAAACGTCAAAAAAGGGTTAAATGGATTGTTTATAGGTCAACGAATCTTTAAAAAGTGTATATTATTTGAATACAAGTCTTCGATAATAAAAATTTAAATAATATATTGAGTTGCACTAGTTTTTTTCATAAGATTTCTTTCAATATTTAACCCACTTTAACTAACGATAAAAAAGTTTTTACGCCCCAATTTTCAAAATGATGATACACGTGTATTTTTATTTTTGACTGACCATTGTCATAAAATTGATATTTAATTTGATTTTACACAGCGCAATTCTTCGAAAGTCTTAACTTCCGGCTGTAGGGTATCACCCCTGGTAGCGAAAAATAAAAAAAAATATATTCCATTCTGTAAAGAATTCTGAAGGTAATATCAAAATTTTAAGTATCTAGTCCAAAAAATGTAGAAATTAGCGCTTAAAACAGGCGATGCGAGCGTTTTTGCTATGTTTTTCCCAAGGTGGGGAGTAAGAAATAGCCAAACTTGGCCGTCCAAGGCATGGTTGAGACTTTACCCAAGTCTCAACCATGATTGGATTAGCAAGTATTCGATAACTGATATTTTTCAAGAGTCACCCAGGACTCATTAAATATGTCTTCGTGAATGGAGATTTAGCCAACACTAAGCGTCCAAATCATACATTAATTACAAAAAAAAAATGTCGCTTAAGAATCGAACCCGAAATTCCTGCGTACACGTCCGGAGCTCTAACCGTTACGTTACCGTTAGCCTACTTGTTTCAGACCATTTTTTCAAAATCTTGAACTTTATAATTTGAAAATGTCTGTCACATCAGAAATATCAGAAATGACAGTCTTAGCCGAATACTTAGAGCCAATGCCCTTCTTATGCCAGATTTACATTGTATCTTCTGTGAGTTTCACTGTATTGCCTAGGGTTGCATTTTTTCAAAAAATTACTATAATAAGTAAATGAAACAGAAATATGTTAAAAAAAGACAAATATAAATGTACTATAATTTGTTTGACAGAAAACAATATAAAAAAAAACCAAAATAAATTGACAGTCCGTTATTATTTTCACGAACTGCAAAGAACATTTTGGGTTGACCAAGAACTGTCCTCAAGACCAGCAATCATGTTCCCTTGCAATCAACAACAATTACTTAAGAAAAATAGCGATGTGCTGATTGGGATAAAAACTGAATGGCACTATAATTGACATTTACGAATCACAGATCAAATGCCCCTCTAAAAATTAACCAATACAATCATTCTGTGGTTTTAAAATTTACCATAATATAATTTAATTAAATATATATTTATTTTTTAAATTAATAAATTAATTTGAAGAATAGCTTTTTAAAAGTCGTCGATGATTACGTTTTTCGATGCGTAACCACACTGCTCTAGCGGATTAAATTGTAACGTATTCAGTAGAGCAACAGTCAAATAAAACGCACAATTATTTAAACGTAAGCAGCACAACGGCACGTTTAATGTGTAACTTCCGCCACGTAGTTTTCCTCAACATGAGCAACATCACCTAGTTGGAGGAGGCATATCCATTTTATTTTGTTCTTGAATTCAATCTTAAACCTTTGATTAATTTAAATTTCTATATTTTTTATTAGTTTTGTTTATTAGTTTGAATTTAATTTTAAACTTCAAAATATATAAACATTACAAAACTTTATAGGAAGCGATGCGGCGATATAGAAAAGTTCAATATGTTGAGCTATCTGGTCGCTTACACCTGACCATTTTCCCATAAGATTTATTGCCCTCTCTTTTGGTGTATCTTCTGGAGATACAGCTTATCTCCGGAAGATACAATGTAAATCAGGCATTATCATTCCAAGGCTTAACCAGTATTCAGCGAGTTTTGAGTACCAGACCTGGCCCAGAGCAATGCATTCTTGGCGCAAGACTGAGCGAACTTTGGGCCAATCGTTTTTTCCTACATGGGATATAGTAAATAATTTAAAATAATACAATATAAACCAGCTCTGCGATAATTTAAATTAAGACTAAAAGCTATGTTATAGAAATATCAGAGATATATCCATATCTTCTCCTAGTTCCGTTTTGGACAATCGTAACAACTTCCACTGAATTATTATTTCCTCGGTGTCACTTTCTTCATATATCATGAAAATGTGTCTAATAAAGGTAATAATGATAATTCAGAAGAACTCAAAAGATTTTTTTGGTGTAATGATAGACAAATTTTTAATATCTCCTCTTGAAAAATCAAATCTTTTTTTGATTTGATTCAAGAGTTCTATATAAAAAGTACCAACCATCAACATAGCAAAATATTACCAAACCAAAAATAAAATTATCTAACCAAACCAAAAAAAAAGTAACCAAATTTGGTTATAAATTATGTAAGTGGCAACCTTGTATGGAGATCATGCTTAATCTTCTGCCAGTAGGCAACTTCATTAGGAGTACAGCAGCAAAGAGCGCCAGGGTTCTGGAAGCAACTCTCACATGGATACACGTCTATCCTCGATTTTTTCAGCATGACCGAACTCCCAAAAACAAATTATATAACACCGCAGATGGAAATAAATCCAAACTACTCCATCATAATACCTAGTAGAGAACAATGAAGCGCTAACTCGTCAACAAGCAATAACCACCTTCATGTCTTTACTAACGGGTCTAAGATGGAAATAGGGACTGGATACGGCATTTTCTGCGACGTACTGCAAACTCACGAGTCACATAGACTTCTCGACGTCTGTAGTGTCTTTCAAGCAGAAATATTCGCGCTAGATAAAGCAGCACAGACCATCCAAACAAAGAACATGGATCCATCGGAGATTACAATCTTTGTGGATAGTCAGTACTTAATTGTCGCCGATCACTCAACATACTAAATCATCCGGCATCCCCGCGCCCGAACACTGCAGGAGTTCCAAAGAAATTGAGGAAATAGAATCAATCGTACATCTACTATGCGACTGTCCAAATCTCCAATCGCGCCGACTCCAGTACATGGGGAACAGGTTCTTTGTAGAACTGGAAGAAATAGTTGAAGTTCCAATTGAAAATCTACTAGGGTTCGTAAGAAGGTCAGCTTGGTTTCGAAGAAACTAACCCACAGTTGTAAACAAAATATAGTTACCACAGAGATAAAATATATATATATATATAGGTTAGGTTTGTAAGGGGGTGTTGCTGAAATATATAACACGTATATAACATGTACTTTGTAACAAAAAATTATGGTTGGCAGAAGATTGTCGAATTTTTTATTTTTGTTCATGTCAAATTTTCAAACATTTCAGTTTAGTCGGTCAGAAGCATTCGTTGACGACGGATGTATATTTGATTTTTTTAACCCATTAAAGCCTGCCGAATTAGATACACACCAGGAGATTACGTAGTGCAATTTTCCCCATCATGTTTTCTCATAATGCGTACATCAGATGCTAAGAATTTTGTTCGATTTTGCCTCTAGCACCACTACATTATATCAGTATGAAATTGTATGTCTCTGCGTGCAATTTCCTCCTTTTTAATTAAATATTTCACAAACCAATTTTAAAAAATACTCCAAAAAATTACAGTAAGATAAAGTTTAAAACATTTTTTCGAAATTTTGACAGCAAACACATTGCGAACTAATATTAAAATGTTTTTTAAGAGAGCTTAAAGAATTGTGATAAATTACTCTCTCGACACACTTTTTTGGTAACACAAATTTCTATTTGATTTTTTGCAAAAACTAATATCTGGACACAGATTTTTTTTGCCAATTATCCGTAGGGAAAGGTTCACATTTTATTTTGTGATAAAGTTTGCAACTGAAACATACCAAAAACGGTTTTTTTGTGCAAAATCTCGACGTATAGGGAAAATTCTGCGTACGCAGCCATAATCAGGAGACCAAAATCAACCAGAATTGATAGGTTTCATTCCAGATTAGGCCATCAACCCTCAATTTGTAGAACAGTGTAACATGTATGGAACATACGCAATAATATGTCGCAATGCTGTGATATATAAGTCATTCATTCTGATAATGGAACATATACAATAAAGGGCGGAGTTAACTTTGTTGCTAAAGTGGCACATTTTTAAATGTATTATGTTCCATATATGTGGCAAGTATAGAATGAAGAACCTAATAGGAACATGTTTATATATAATGTAGCTAATTAGCTTTAAAATTTAATAAATGTATATTTTTATACACGACCTATTTATAACATCCACTACTTATGTTAATAAAAAGTTGCGTGCAAAAGCATAATTAAAACATAAAAAAATCACAATTTTAATAATTTTTTCACAAATTGCATTTTTTTGCTTGCGCGTAAAAATTAGAGGATATAAGGTTTAACCCGCAAACTTGAATTGATTGTTAAATTCGAGTTGTAATTTTTACAAAACTCTGTTCGTAAAGACTTCTATTATTATTCGATGCATATTTTTTATTACAGGACAAACATTCACGTTAATGGCACTGCGTAGGATCTTTATTATTTTTATACCCTACACTAAGAGTGAAAGGGTATATTCAGTTAGTTACGCCGTTTGTTACACCCAGAAGGAAGCATCTCTGGTATGGAAAAGTTTATATATTCTTGATCAGCATGACCTCCTGAGTCGTTTTAGTGATGTCCGTCTGTCTGTCTGTCCGTCTGTTGAAATCCCTACTACTTAAAAAATTGAAAAGTTAGATGAATGAAACTCATAATTTAGATTACTTATATACTAACGCTGTATGTACGAAATCGGTCTATTGTGACCTGTGATCTGACCATTTGTATTCAAAAAACTCATATACAATTTACATTTACTGTTCAATTTTACTGTGTACGTGCTTAGGTAAACTTTTTGGTCAAATATATATTGACTTCATGCTCAAATACATGTAAATACTATTCCGTGAAACGACTTGTGGTTTTCAAAAAAAAATATCGAAATTCGGTACACATCCCCATTTGTAAATATGGGTATCACATGAATGGAAATTCTTCAGCGATTAAAAGATTGTAGTTATTTTCAGGACATATATACCACTTTGAATGGTAACCACACATATGGGTAGGGTATTTAAAGTCGGCTTAGACCGACTATAATTTTGATAATCCTAACTATCGTAATAACACCTACTATAAATTGTCCCAACTTTTAAATTTCCCATGTGATCTAACCTTTCTAACTGGTTATTTTTAATCTACACATAAATTACAGTTCAAGTTAAAATTACAGTACAAGTTTCAAATAAGTGAACCGAAACTTTAATGGATCAAAATTTGTGGCAACTAAGCCTCGCCCCAGGGCATTTTCACTTGCAATTGGGTGGCAAATAAGTATATTTCGCATAATTTAGAACAAATACTTTAATGGCAATTGTGTGGCTACAATTAAGTTACCACAAAGTGGTTACTTGGGAAGGGACATTACGGTTGACGATTTCGTCGTTTTATAAAACGTACTTGTGTGTCCCACTGAATGACGACTTGGTCGTGTAATTGGAGTACATCCTGGCTCAGATAATAGAGTACGTGTAGGTGATATAAATGCCCAAAACGAAGTCATAACGCGCTCGGTACATAAACTAGTCTTATTACCCCCTAGATGCGACGAATGACTCATATATATGTCTCACTCAAAATTTTTCATATGTCTATAATACATTACATATTAAACATAACATTAATTACATCATAACATCTCTTAATAGAATGCTGCGACTCTATAACCTTGACTACCAGTGACCGCTATGTCATACGGAACATTCCTTGCGGTTCTGTAGACGGTTTGATAATCTCAACGTGCGAATTGCCCGGCCCTATCTCATGTCGCAACTATTGCACCAGCACTCAGCGCTACCGTATACGCTTCCGAAGTCATCATACTATGCTGCATGGCAACGAGCGGCTTGAGGTCATCAGCGCTGACATGCGCCAGCTACCATCACTACCAACGATGGACACCATAATGGTTGCCGTAAAAATGACGCTGCTAATCGACCTGGCGAGTGATGACGGCCAATATTCTCGGCAAATTCGAGCGCCTTTAAACCCGAATCAGGACCGATCGTCGATATTGAAGAGCGAAGTGAAGCGAATCAATGCATTAAAAATGCGTTCGCAGGCTCATCGTGGTCAGGTCTCGATACAACGCCAGCGATACACTCATTCTTTTGTGTCAGATAGACGTAGGAATGTACGGAAGGGCCCGCGGCCATGAGATCTAACGCGCGCCAATCCTCGAAAATTTTGGCGGGGTAGAGTTGGTCGACCGTTTTTTCTACGCACCGCATGAGGTGAAGATGATTTTTGGGGCCGACGTCTACCCACGTATCATCCGCCCACAAACTCGCGTTGTGTCTGGTGCTCCGCTTGCGCAGCTCACAATATTGGACTTTCTGTGGAGAAGTGCGCAGAATACCAAAATAAATATATATATATATATATAAATATATATATATATATATAAATATATATATATATATATATATATATATATATATATATATATATATATATATATATATATATATATATATATATATATATATATATATATATATATATATATGTAAATAATAAAATACAAATATGAATTAAGATCAATAAACTGAATTATTAATTACACACATTGCTACGTTTCTTTGTAGGTTCAAATATTTATTTTTTATATATGCTTATTAACTTTTACACACGCATACACGTACGTATGGAAGAGGATAATCAAGACACGAGGTGACGTTTGCCACATGAGGCCTGTTAGCTGACACTTTTTTTTCAACAGCAAACCGAGTCGCACGTCGATAATCGTCAAACTTAAAACTATTATATAATTAACTTAAATCACTTAAAAATTAGTCAACGTTTAACTTAAAACTATTGTAATATTTAATACTTAACATTAGATAACAAATAATAAATGATAAAGGTGCTTAAATCTACTGCGTTTTCATTGTCTCTAAGGGACAAGACGTGTTTCAACTTTCATCAACAATCATCGTCGGCTCTGCAGCTGCCACAACATTGGATTTTTTTTTAAGCACCGAGCCTGCGACAGCTGCTGTCTGAATTGCACTTTTCCGGCCGAAGTGAAATGTTAAAAAAAAGTTGTCACGCGCTTTATTTTCGCAAAAAAAAAATAACAAAATTTAAAAAAAAAAAATGCTCGGACACCTGGTGACCTTGAAAAATCAAAAACCGTTACACGTGGGTACACGTGTACCGGTTTGGACCTTGAGCACGTTAAAACAATATCTTAAAATAATCAAAAGGGGTCGTAAAACAAAAACAATTGATTGTATTTTTTTTTTCAATTTTTTTTTATTTTTTTTTTTTAAATTAATGAAATGGTATATATTTTGACTCCAATGAAAGGAAATATAAGTACAAAAATAGCTTGCATTTGAATGAAAAAATGTCTGAATTATTAAGGTTTTGACCAATTTAAATTGTTAATTTTGTGCTTGTAGGCTCTTTTGGTCTGATATTTTTAAATGTAAATAAAAAAAACTTTATATCATTTCCTTTCCCGACGTTTCGTTGGTTTTATTCCAACATCTTCAGGGTTGAATTTTATTAAATCTGTAATTTTTTAATTTTATAGTTTTACTACAATCAATTTTTTAAACATTTTAACATTATTTACACTTAGTTTGTAGTTTACATTTAGGAGAATAATAACATTAATATCAAACACAAATTTAAATTTTACATAATTTTTAACACTAAACGATTAACAACACTAAACTTGGACTAGTTTTGAGAACTTTTACAAAGCTAATGAATATATTGAGTATATATTATCTTTGTCTTCTTTGGTGTTCATCGTTTTCTCCAGGTTTTGTTGTAAACGTAAGCTCTCCAGTGTATATCTTGTATTAGCTCTTTTCTCTTTGTCTAGTATTTTGATGTTGTCTAAATCAGCTGTATGTCCGCTCTCCGCTATATGTTGTACCAATGTTGTTGTCATTTTATTCTTCTTTATGTCTGCTTGATGCTCCGCAATTTTCCGCAATTTTCATTTGTTTGGTCGTTTTCCATATTATGTTGGTGTAGCAGGTTTTCGTCCAGAAGATTATTTACCAAGTGAATGAGGTAGTCATTTATTTTGAGTATAGTCCGTATTTTTTTAATGTTGTCTTCACGAATTTGTTCGTCACTTATATTTATTTATAAGTTGAAGAAAAGCGCCAGCGGCGCTTTTCTTCAACTTTATTCTATTATCAAAAAAAATGGAAAATTTATTCAAAGTTTATTCAAATTTGAAAAACTATATATTTATTTGTTTTTCGTCATTATGAAGCGTCGGTAGCTCAGTGGTTAGTGCGTTGGACTGCGAGCCGAATGGTCCCATGTTCAAGCCTGGACTGGGGATAACAAAATCTTTTTTATAGAAAACATGTTTCTATACCGTGCTACCTCTTGGTATTAATGTCAAACCTACGAGAGTAAAACATTGCCTATGAAACCTGCCGTTCGGATTCGGTATTAAACTGTAGGTCCCACCACATTGAGTACAAATATAGTACGCACAGCTCAAAATGGTGAGAGAGCTCGGCCTATGTTCTTATAGGACTGTACCGCCAAACTATTACATTGTTATTTTGTAGCAAAAACTTCAGATATTAATAATCCGTTCGCAGTTTAAAAATTTAAATCACCAAAGTTCCATCAAAAACTCAATTTCAAAAAATGGTAAGTTCCATTTTTTTTTTGCACCAAACCCATTAATTATATTCTTCACAAACAATATATTTTATTTTCCAAAAATTGTTGTTTGTTTTAAATTGTTGTTTGTTTTTCGACCTAAAATAGAGTTATGGCCACATATGGTTTTTGCGTCAATGTCTTGCTAGATACAAAGTGCTATGTACTGGGGATTGAAAAAAACAACAATTGACAAACACCAAAAGTTGTTGGCTGACAGCTGTTGCACAAGCTGCCAAGCTTCCTAATCAGCGGTCTTCTGTACAAAATTGCATTGCAATATTATCTAAATATTGAAACTATGCACAATAATCTTATGCACAATGGTACATTTTTGGCATAAAATCTGTTTTTTTTAATAAAAGCGAAATGTAATATATACATTTAATTAACAATACATTAACAATACAATAGTTGCCAACTTAAATTGTCAATTTTTAACGATGCGATCTATTACAAATTTGATGATTTGCAAGCGATAATTTTGGACAAAGCTACATGCTGATATTTTTTTTATAGAGCATACACACACAGAAAAAAACTGTTAAAAAACGACCATTACCAACTGTTGTTTTGTATTTGATATAAACAACAATTTAAACTGTTATTTTTAGTAGAGAACTGTTGTGAAATCAGTATTTAAATTTTTTAACGAAATAAAATTTTAAAAAATTAAAGTTACTTTGCATTAAAAGTTGAAGTATTTTTGAAAAACAAATATCAAACAAAAAATAAAAGCCAAAAAGCATGATACAACAAAATAATATTCATATATCATTTCGGACTCAAAAACAAAAAGTATTGCAGCATCTGCTGTTGAACGTCAGCCGCGGGTCCGCCAACAGCGGAGAGGCTCTGCTGAGAAGACTGTGGATGGGCTCAACATCAATGTACTTTAAAGTGTTGGAACCACAGCTCAGTATCAATGCCGTGTTGTTTGTTTTGGAAAATTATGTTTTGAATTGGCATAAATGATGTATGCATGTACCTTTTTGACTAGAGCTGCCTTGCACTGTCTTCTTTACTGCATCCAATTCATCCAATACTTTCCGAAATACTTTGATGACACCGCAGTTTTCGTCCGTTATTCGTTGCCAATCTGGCTCCAGCTTATTTTATAAATGTACACGTTCAAAAGTTTTAATGTTTTATTATTCATTTTATTAATGTAAATAAAATTGTTTTTATTCCAAGACGGTCACCACAAGAGACGCCAAAAGAATTAGAGAGAGGAGAGCATGAAGATGCACCCCGATATAGCTCACCCCGCCAAGAGTTCATACTCAAGATGAGATACTCGGAAGAAGAAACTCTCGGAAAGTGCCAAAAGGTTCTCCAGAAAATGAGACTGGCAATAAACAGACAGAGAAACATCAATATGGATGTCCAAAATGGAGTATCTGAGCTGGAAGAGCTTCTTGATATAATTGGAGACTACCGCAGAAACTGGAAAAACGCGGAAAAAGAAAAGGAGACAAGCAAAACCACTGCTGTGATCTCAAAAAACGCAAAGAAGAGAGGCGATATCACAACGCCGTCAATACCTCAGAAGAAACGGAGCGCATCAAGCCCGGCTGAGACAAACCCCGGAAAGAAACCGAGGGAAAGATCAACTGAGATAGGAAAAACGATGACAACAAAAAGACGACCGCGTGAAGAAGACTCGAGAAACGAGAAGACACCCAGGAGATCAAAGAAGGATGCTGGAAGAAAGAAACTTCCAAGAATGCCAAAGGAACGCTTAGAGGCTGTCATCATTCGACGAATGGAGGGTCACAGCTACGCTGAAGTTCTTAGAAACATAAGAAACAACGTGAAACCGGACGAAGCAGATGTCGCGATCCGTTCCATCCGGAAGACAAAAATGGGTGCAATTCTGCATGAGATGGGAAAAGGTGGAAAGAAAGACGAGGTCTGCGATGCTATCAAGGACATTTTAAAAGAAGCTGCCGTTGTAAAGGACTTAAAACCTAGGGCCACAATAGAGATAAGAGACCTCGATGCCCTCTCTACAAAAGAAGAGGTTGTCGCCGCTATTAATGCAGCAACAAATATAGGTGAGGATGATATCACAGTCCATCTGACTGACACGAATAATCGAGAGCAACGAAGAGCATTCGTATCGCTACCAGTGACTGGCGCGAATGAACTACTGAAGACGGAGCGTATACAAATTGCTTGGACTAATTGCAGAATCAAGTATCGAGAGGGAAGAAAACGGTGCTTCAGGTGCTTCGGGTCAGGCCATATGCAGTGGGAATGCGACGGACCAGACAGGAAGAGTATGGCCTATGCATCCGATGTGGCGAGAAGGGCCATCAGCTGAAAGAGTGCAAAAATCCACCAAAATGCTGTATCTGCTCGCAAGACGCACACAATTCGGTAGACCACTTGCCCGGATCGAGAAGCTGTAAGGCAAATAAACAAAAGGCGCGGTGAAAATACTGCAGCTAAATATGCATAGAGGAAAGGTGGCAGATGCTCTCTTGCCTCAAATAATAATAGAACAGGAAGTGGATATTGCAATCATTAGCGAGCAATACACAAATAAAACATGCGGGCTCTGGTTCCATGACGACACGGAAACTGCCGAATTATGGATACCGAACACTAGCCGAATACAACCTAATAGTAGCGGGAAAGGAAATGGCTTCGTCTGGGTACAGATAAACAACGCTACGCTGGTGAGCTGCTACCTTACTCCTAGCGAACGCATCGACGAATTTCAGAGAAAGCTGGAAGGGATCGAAGATACGATAAGAGACATCGGCGGACACCTGATAGTAGCAGGCGATTTTAACTCTCGAGCAGCAGAATGGGGCATGCAAACTACAAACTCAAGAGGCAGAAAAAAAGCCAGAACCGGGCTAATAGTCTCAAACGTGGGAAACGTGTCAACCTTCAGGCGACCTGGGTGCGAGGGCACTATACCGGACATAACCCTGGTGTCCGACAGAATTGCCAATAAAATCAAAAACTGGAAAGTGCTCGAAATTTATACGACCAGCGACCATCAGTATATTTCATACAACCTACAAGCAGACGGCATGGCACCCGCAATTAAGACCAACACGAGTACGCGCAAATGGAACGTGAACAAACTGAACACATCTGCACTCGTAGCAGAGATAGACAGACGAATAGAAGAAGGGGAAATTGAAGGAGACGCCAAGACTATAACGAAACGAGTTATGACCATCATCCGACTGGAATGTAACAAGGCGATGCCTAAGGTGAAACGAATTAATAAAACGGCAGTACACTGGTGGAACGACACAATTGATGATCTCAGACGAAATTGCATCCGAAGTAGACGAAAATTTACCAGAGCAATGCGCAGGGGCATGGCTGAAACAGCGCGTATTGAATATAAGCATGCAAAGAAAAGACTCCGCGGTGCCATATTCGAAAGCAAAAGAGAACAGTGGGAGGAACTACACGAAGATTTAAACAGAAACCCATGGGGTCTAGGTTATAAAATCGTTATGAAGAAACTCGGAATTAAGAATCCGGTACGCGAAATGGACGAAAAAACCATGGAAAACATCGTTACGTCACTTTTCCCGACACACGAGATAAGGGAAGACAATGCAGATACAGAAGAAACCACAAACTGTTCACACCAGACGAACTCAGAGCAGCCGCCCGTAGCCTCCAAAACAAAAAGGCACCCGGTCCCAACGGAATACCTGCCGAGGCAATAAAGGAGATAGTGAACCAACGACCTGAGTTACTACTCAATATGTACAATTGTTGTTTAAGAGAAGGTGTGTTTCCGGAGGCATGGAAAAAGCAACAACTTGTTCTCATCAGCAAGGGCAAGGGAGACCCAGGAGCTCCATCTTCATACAGACCACTCTGTATGCTAGACACAGCAGGGAAACTATTAGAGCGATTAATAAAGCCTCGTCTCGAAGAAGCTATTCGTACTGGGGGAGGATTATCAAAGAGGCAGCATGGATTCCGTCCAGGGAAGTCCACTATTGGAGCACTGAAAGACGTAGTCGATGTAGTCGAAGCTGCACAACAGGAGATGCAATTTACCAGACCAGTGGTTCTACTTGCTACCCTCGATGTCAAGAACGCTTTCAACAGCCTTAGATGGACAGATATATTGCAAGCTCTAGAAAATAATTTCGCGGTACCGCAATACCTCATGAGGATGATTAGGAGTTACCTAAAAGACAGAGAACTCTTATATAATACGAGCGGAGGCCCGATGAAGATGCAAGTCACGTCGGGGGCAGCACATGGATCGATCCTAGGACCAGATCTATGGAACATTAGCTACGATAAAATTTTAAAAATCGAAATGCCGGAGGATACTTTCCTTGTGGGCTATGCGGATGACATCGCTGCGGTCATCAAAGCTAGAAACACGGACGAAGCACAACGCAGACTTAGACAAGTTATGATAAGGACCAAAGCATGGCTAGACACACATGGACTAAAGCTGGCCACACATAAAACAGAGCTCCTACTACTCACCAGACGACAGATCCCCGTCGAGATAGACATAAGAATTGGCTATGTGGTAATACCCACAAAAAAGTCGGTGAACTACCTGGGCCTTAAGACTGGACCCGAAACTTACGTACACGAGCCAGATCCACTATGCATCAAATAAAGCTGCGAAGACAACAGCACAACTCAGCCGATTAATGGCAAACATTGGAGGACCGCTTCCAAGCAAGCGCAAGCTGCTTATGGAAGCTAGTAACAGCATTCTCCTCTATGGATGCGTCATTTGGGCCGGAACACTTAACACGAAGCAAAGGCTAAAACCCACTTGGCAGTGCAACGAACCGCAGCTCTACGGGTAACCTCAGCGTATCGTACTGTATCGGCGTCTGCAGTACTAGTGATAGCAGGAATGATCCCAATAGACCTCCAGGCACAGGAGCGTATGAAAATATGGACATTGAAGCAGAACGATCGCCGCGGATCATCACTGATAGAAGAAGAAAGGCAGCAGACATTTGCACACTGGCAAACGCGCTGGCACAGCGACAAACATGGAAGGTGGACGCAAAAACTCATACCAAACGTAGAGAAATGGATGAAGAGACGGAGCGGGGAAG
This sequence comes from Dryomyza anilis, assembly GCA_951804985.1. Taxonomy (NCBI): domain Eukaryota; kingdom Metazoa; phylum Arthropoda; class Insecta; order Diptera; family Dryomyzidae; genus Dryomyza; species Dryomyza anilis. Next base: position 64,423,609 of record OX638133.1, on the reverse strand, counting down.
TAAACTACTACCTAACCCAGATACTATCTGGACATGGCTACTTCAGGAAGTACCTCTACAAAATGGAGAAATGCAACTCACCATACTGTCTGTATGAAGAAACGGACACTGTAGATGATGTAGAACACACATTTTTCAAATGTATTCGCTGGTCGCTGGAGAAGGCTCTGGGACCAGTAACAGTCGAAAATCTGATAGACAAGATGACGACAGACGAAGAAAGCTGGAACGCCGTGGAAAAATATAGCGAATATGTTCTAAGAACAAAGAAATTCGATTTAGATGCAGCATTAAATTAAAGAAATGTAATTAAAAGCGGGGGGCCAGGACGCAGGCCATGAAGTAGATGGCTGAAAAGCCAAAGTGGGATCCACCTCGAAGTAATGCGATAGCGGTGCCGGGGTGGAAGCATTTCCCAAGAGAGATAAGGGTGGTTTTTAGTCGGTATGCCAGAACGGTGAGCCCGGGTTGTCACCCAACGTGGTATGTAGAGAACTGTCATGAAAAATTCGACAGTAACAATTTTCGGATCAACAGTAGTAGCTGCTGATATTTGACACTTATGCTGAACGACACTTTCTACTGTCGTTCCAACACTTTTTCAACAGTAACTTACTGCGGGCTCCATTTCAGCACTGAAAACTGTCGAAAAATAGCCTAAAACAAAAGTTTATTTCTGTGTGTGTGTATTAATAAAGGTATATATGTAAAATTAATGAGTATAAAAATCTTTTTTTTAAGTAAGATAATGTATAATTAAGCAGCATCAAATTACAATTTGGTTAATTTTTTACCTTATTGAGTCTGAAAAAATAGAAAAATAGATAGAAAAAATAGAGCATCGAATTGTGCGTTTCTGGCGCTTTCCACTGTTGTGCGTGTTTGCACCTCTTAAGTGGAGCTAAAATAGTGTAAAATTTTCGCCTAGAGCTTTTGTGTGTTTATGGCGCCTATTAAGTGGAGCTAAAATAATGTGCTTGTTTGCGCCTAGAGCTATTGTGCGTTTCGGGCGCCTACTACTTTTTCAGTGCGTGTTTGCGCTTAGAGCTATTGTGCGTTCCTGGCGCCTACCACTTTTTCTGTGCGTGTTTGCGCCTATTAAGTGAAGCTAAAGTAAAAATGATGAAATCCTGTGACAGGGCGAGTGGATACCGAGCGGAATGTATCCAACCAAACTCCAACACGCTGAAAGGCATTAGGATCAAGCCCAGTACTATCCTAATTATGGCATTGAATTACGGATTTGAATTGTCGGAACACTGGGCTGACGGATGTGGTATTCTGAGATCTGAGTATGTGTAGGTGAAACTCTGCAGAAATGGCTATCGGGCTAATGCCTCATCTGCCCCGTCCCATTAAAACCTAGCGAGTCTCTAGGTACGTTCGAAGTTCGTCACCTTTAAGTTGGCGTTGCAGGTTCGGATGTTCTCTCCCCCGATTTGCACGCATCTGGCTCTGGTGGAGGGATCCATAAGGTGTTTTCGTTAACCCTCGCATGGACCTCACTGCTTGCATATGGACCCGTGGAATCTTGACGTGACTGCACAACGAACGGAGATAGCGGTCTTGAGTTGGGACCAAATAGAATAATGGAAGAAAACAAAAACCCCAAAAAAAAATAACAAAGAAAGCGAAAGTGAAAAAGAGAAAGAAGGAAATGGTCTAGAAAACCCATTTATTAGGAAGTCGGTGATCGCGAGATCGCCCCCTGCAGCAGTGCCAACCAGAGAAGCGGCGACTAATGAAGCAGTGGGCAATAGTGATGTTGTAGAAACACCACTTGGCAGATCCCCGGTAAGTCTGAAAAGAATATTGTGGAATCAACCAGCAAGATCATGAAAGTTGAAGATGGCTTAAATAGTGGGACTTCGAATACCCACAAGGAATTTCTGGTTGATAAGGAAACCCAAACCACTAACGAGGTTATACCAACCGTTAGACTCATGGGAACTCCAAAGCGGAGAAGCGACCCCCTTAGTCCAAAAGGCAACCAGCCAAAGAAGAAGAAGAAGTTAACAAGTCCACAGAAGATGGTAAAAGATGACATACCCAGTACAACAACTGGCAGAACATCGAGTGATAAGCCACAAGAAGCTAAGGATGAGGCAAACTCTAAATGGGTAGAAGTGGTCCCCAAAGCAAAGAAGAGAAAGCGGCCAAATTGGTCTGTCCGGTGGAATCCTGCCCGTCCGGATGCCCTTGTCATCCAGACTTGTGGAGAAACGTCGTATGCTGACATACTCCGAAAAGTTAAAAGAGATCCCAAATTAAAAATTCTTGTTCAAAACGTCAGGAATATCCGGAAAACAGCGAAAGGCGAATTGCTCCTGGAGCTTAATAAACCTGCCCACCAGGTGAATTCAGGCATAAGAGGTCCTTGGTACATCCGCAGAAGTACGTTCAATATCACTTGAAGTGGTTATTGAGATCGAAGATATTGGCGAGGTTACATCTAAAGAAGAGGGCTATGAGGCACTTATGAAACAAGACGAGATGTTTAAAATGCTGCAGATGTCAGCAATAAAATCGTTGAGGAATGCCTATGACGGCACGCAAACTGCCACTGTTGGATTGAGTGCTGACTTGGCAACTCACCTTGTAAAGGCTGCGAAGATACGTATTGGATGGGTCGTATGACGAATTCGCGAAAGAATACAATCAAGAAGATGCTTCAAATGCTTGAACTTTAGGTATTTAGCAAAACAAATTTTAAGAGCCCAAATCACTACTCCAATAATTGCATACGGTGTGGAGAAGACCGACACAAGATAAAGACGTGTGTGAATAACCCGATGTGTTTGCTACGGGAGCATTTAACTGCCCTAAGTACAGGAAAGAGCTCCAAAAGCTCACATCAAAAAGATGAGAGTGTTGCAGTTGAATCTCAATCATTGCTTTTATCACTTCACAAACATAAATAATGCGATTCCTTTACTACATGTGAAAACATTGAGGTGAACTTTGTGGTGTGTTTTGATAAATGATATTTTACGTAAAATTTGTCAAAATTAAATAAATATCAGCAATAAAAGAATTTCTTCTGCAATTTAGTTGTATTTATAATGATATAAATGAAAACATAGGTATAAATAGTGATGATTAAAATATTCGTGTGCTATTGCATATATTTTAAAACCATTAACAAAGTGCAAGGGAAAGAATAAGTGCAAGTGCAAATGTGTGCCTCGTTAAAAATGTTAATACTATAATAATCGTCTTTATGCAAGTTTTAATGTTACTTATTCAGTTCATTTGTGTGTTCAATTCCAAGCAATATGCGGCGAAACATGCGTGTTCTTTTCTATTAACAAATGAACGAGAAACGCACTAAAAACACATATAATCATCACTATTTGCGGAAATTTTAGATATGCCCTTTAATGCCCTATGTTCTTCTTATATGATAAAGCCGACCTTTACATTTTCACAATTCCAATATATAATTATTTAGCATATGATAAATGACCATTGTTAATAATACTGTAGGATTCCATCGAATCATAAGCCGCATTGGCATTACTTTGCTTTACATCTTGGATAACTACTTAAACCGATTTTCCTATGTGGAAAATCGGATGCAATACTGTTTTCATACACTTCTTAGAACAAAAACATACAGTACATTAAAAAAAAGTTTTTGCTTTAATTGTCAAGAGTAATTTTAATATATAAACTAATGCCAACATTCCAATATATTTTCAAAATATTTCCCGATACAAAATTTCAGAATTAATTCAGGATATATACCAGAGCTCTCGATTTCATACGAGTATTTTCGAGTAGCCCGGGTACCCGGGCGCTCGAAAGCCCGGGTAATACCCGGGTAGTTGAAATACTCGAAAAACCCGGGTATTAAATGTTCGAGCTACCCGGGTAGTTCGCAAAACCCGGGTAGTTGGTTCGTTCGTTTGTTCGAGCTATTCGAGTAGCTCGTTTGTTCGAGTAGCTCGATGGCTCGTTCGTTGTTCGAGTAGCTCGATCGTTGTTCGAGCTTCAAGTAGCTTGTTCGTTCGTTCGTTTGTTCGAACGAACGAACGAATCACTTTCCGCCCACTTTTGCACACCGACCCACTTTTGTCCACCTACATTTTTCCAACCACTTCCGACCAACTCCCACATAAAGCAAACGAACGGACAGACAAATTAACAAGCGATCAATCTCAATCGATCAACAACAATCAACAATCGTCAATCGAACAAACGAACGAACGAACGAACGAGCTACTCGAAGCTCGAACAACGATCGAGCAATCGAGCTACTCGAACAACGAACGAGCAATCGAGCTACTCGAACAAACGAGCTACTCGAATAGCTCGAACAAACGAACGAACAAATTACCCGGGTAGCTCGAACATTCAATACCCGGGTTTTTCGAGTATTTGAACAACCCGGGTATTACCCGGGTAGCCCGGGTACCCGGGTAATCGAGAGCTCTGATATCTATAATACTCGTTGAACCTCTCGAAGTATATGTATACTTTACCTCTTTAGCCTGCAGGTCGATGGGCACCATACCCGCAATGACAAACGCTGCCGACACCGTTCTGAAGGCACAACACACTCGAAGCGCCGCCAGTCTGTAAACGGATTTTATCTTTTCTCTGTATGTCATAAACCTAATGGACTCTGACCATATTGGTGCTGCATACAGGATAACATTCTTCACAACCCCCGCGAGAATCTTCCTCTGCTGGTATTTGGGACCTCTTGTTTTGGGCATTATTCGATACAACGCTGAACACGTTCTTCCGGCTTTGGCTTTTATGTACTCCAGGTGGGGTTTAAACGACTGACGATTATCTATCATCACTCCCAAGTACTTTAGGTAATCCTTCGAACTGAGGGTCGATTCTCGATGTGTGAAGCGTTGAAGTGAAAAACTTTATCACCGATTCATAAAAAATCTGATTCTCGTTTGATAAAAAAATGAAATGAAGAACAGTGTTACCATATGAAAACACACTTTTACCATAGAACATTTTCATATTCACCTTTATAGATTTATCATATTTTCCGATTCTCGTTTTGTGATAACGTGAAATATGCTGTCAGAATTTTTACATAATAAAATAAATGTATCACTGAATTTTGGGTCGTGTAATTTAATATAAAGTTTTAATTTGATTTTAAATGTGCAAAGTGATGATGGTATAAAGCAAAATCGAGGATATAAGTGATGCGTAGATAGATACAGAATAAATGTTCCCATGGACATTATATACATATACAAATCTATATTATTCGCCGGTGGTAATTTTAACTGTTTAATAAGTTTTTTTGCAGTTTTGTAATATTTCAAAGAAAATTGCAATAACATTTTTTTACCCTTTTCAAGTACGTGTTGATAGCAGTTTAAACAAAATACATTAAATAAACAAAAATTAGTAATTTTGATTATTAGTTTAAACTATGTTTTAATTAACTATAAACCATTTTATTTTAAATTATTCCATCCTAATTACTAAAATATAATCCAAAAATAGTCTAAAAATATAAATAGATTTTGTTTTTTAAATCCAGCCCCAGTCAAAATTTTTGGCAGTGTCGAGGCAGTTTAGAAACAAATTTATACCCTACCCTTATGAGGTAAGGGAATATTAACTTTGTGCAGATAGTGTAACACCCCTTAGGATGCATCACCACCTGACTCCGTTTAGTTATGTCCGTCTGTCTTGCTGTCCGTATACATGATAACTGGAGAAATACTACTTAGAATGCAATGGAACTTAGTTTCAATACCTTTTAGTCAAAATTTAGTTCTGTCAATGAAAATTGGTCAATGAAAACCAATACCATTGGTCACTTATATGTTATATGTGACACAAATTTTTGATATATTAACCTTAAATTTCTACAAATGCTTTAAAAGTAGTCGTGATCCGACCAGATTTATTATTCTAATTTTTTGTTTTTTTTTTTTTACTTTTATATCAATTTTTTAAAATTATGGGGAAATACGACGTAAATTTCTGGTATGGAAATAATATTCTGAGTGTGAAAATGTTCAGCATAATTTAGAACATTAAAAGGTAGGTATACAATTAAATTTCCCACATTAATATCCTCCACCAAAGTGTAGGGTATTCCATAGTCGGGCCTGACCGACTATAAAAGTCCGTCGCATGTGACCGAAATTACCCATATGACCTTACTTTTCCAAGTCGTTTTCGATATATTTTAAACAGATAAAGGCAGTGTTTGTATCATAAGCTGTCTGCTTTCTTCCCGTACACAAAATATGCTTTGAATCTGCCAATAAAATTCTAAAATTTTTGACAACCTGCTATACACTTCCCAAAATATTCCATTTATCTATGTGTTTGCCGGAAATATTTTGGGTATATATCAGAGCTCTCGATTACCCGGGCTACCCGGGTTTTTCGAGCTACCCGGGTAATACCCGGGTTGTTCAAATACTCGAAAAACCCGGGTATTGAATGTTCGAGCTACCCGGGTAATTTGTTCGTTCGTTTGTTGAGTAGCTCGATTGCTCGTTCGTTGTTCGAGTAGCTCGATTGCTCGATCGTTGTTCGAGCTTCGAGTAGCTCGTTCGTTCGTTTGTTCGATTGACGATTGTTCATTTGATCGCTTGTTAATTTGTCTGTCCGTTCGTTTGCTTTATGTGGGCGTTGGTCGGAAGTGGTTGGAAAAATGTAAGTGGACAAAAGTGGGTGGGTGGGCAAAAGTGGGCGGAAAGTGATAAAAAGACTGAAAAAATATTTATTGCAGAAATCATTTTCGAAAAAAATATTTTGTGAATGTCAAAATGCATTTCATAACGTCAGCTATCTATTTCTGCAAAAAAAAAATTCGAAAAATGGGGTTTTGGACCCCCTTTGGGGGGACCTGGACCACTCCAAAGGGTACCATTAGCCTTCTAATGATGTCCGCTATCGATTTCCGAGATACAAATTTTTGGGTCATAAATGGGTTTTTGACCCCCTTTGGGTGGACCTGGACCACTCCAAAGGGTACCATTAGCCTTCTAATGATGTCCGCTATCGATTTCCGAGATAAAAAATTTTGGGTCATAAATGGGTTTTTGACCCCCTTTTGGTGTGGTCCAAAGGGTACCATTAGTCTTCTAATGAGGTTCGCTATCCATTTCCGCAATAAAATTTTTTTGGACAAAAAGTAGTTTTTGACTCCCTTTTGGGGGTCAGGGACCACTGAGAGTGGTACCATTCGATTTCCCTTGATGTCTGCTACCGATTTCTGTAATAAAAATTACCATAAAAAGTACCATTAGCCTTCTAATGATGTCCGCTATCGATTTCCGAGATAAAAAATTTTGGGTCATAAATGGGTTTTTGACCCCCTTTTGGGGGTCATGGACCACACCAAAGGGTACCATTAGTCTTCTAATGAGGTTCGCTATCCATTTCCGCAATAAAATAGTTTTTGACTCCCTTTTGGGGGTCAGGGACCACTGAGAGTGGTACCATTCGATTTCCCTTGATGTCTGCTACCGATTTCTGTAATAAAAATTTTTTCGGTCTTTTTATCACTTTCCGCCCACTTTTGCCCACCCACCCACTTTTGTTCACCTACATTTTTCCAACCACTTCCGACCAACTCCCACATCAAGCTAACGAACGGACAGACAAATTAACAAGCGATCAAATGAACAATCGTCAATCGAACAAACGAACGAACGAACAAGCTACTCGAAGCTCGAACAACGATCGAGCTACTCGAACAACGAAAAACAACAAAAACCCATTTATGACCCAAAAATTTTTATCTCGGAAATCGATAGCGGACATCATTAGAAGGCTAATGGTACCCTTTGGTGTGGTCCATGACCCCCAAAAGAGGGTCAAAAACCCATTTATGACCCAAAAATTTGTATCTCGGAAATCGATAGCTGACACCATTAGAAGGCTAATGGTACCCTTTGGAGTGGTCCAGGTCCCCCCAAAGGGGGTCAAAACCCCCACTTCAAAGGGTACCATTAGCCTTCTAATGATGTCCGCTATCGATTTCCGAGATAAAAATTTTTGGGTCATAAATGGGTTTTTGACTCCCTTTTGGGGTCAGGGACCACTGAGAGTGGTACCATTCGATTTCCCTTGATGTCTGCTACCGATTTCTGCAATAAAATTTTTTTCGGTCTTTTTATCACTTTCCGCCCACTTTTGCCCACCCACCCACTTTTGTCCACCTACATTTTTCCAACCACTTCCGACCAACTCCCACATCAAGCAAACGAACGGACAGACAAATTAACAAGCGATCAAATGAACAATCGTCAATCGAACAAACGAACGAACGAACAAGCTACTCGAAGCTCGAACAACGATCGAGCTACTCGAACAACGAACGAGCCATCGAGCTACTCGAACAAACGAGCTACTCGAATAGCTCGAACAAACGAACGAACCAACTACCCGGGTTTTGCGAACTACCCGGGTAGCTCGAACATTTAATACCCGGGTTTTTCGAGTATTTCAACTACCCGGGTATTACCCGGGCTTTCGAGCGCCCGGGTACCCGGGCTACTCGAAAATACTCGTATGAAATCGAGAGCTCTGATAGATATTCGAGATACGGCGAGACTTTCGAGCGTTTCCGAATGGCAGATACGGTGGACTGTATCTGTCAAGGGACGATGGACGCATAGATTAATACCAGCCATAAATGCATGGGTGAATAGAAAACATGGTGATTTGAATTACCATCTCACGCAGTTCTTGAGTGGACACGGCTGTTTCAAGTCGTACCTGAATCGCTTTGAGCACAACAGTGACCCGTATTGCCCAGCTTGTAGTGGTAATGTACGTGAAGAGCCTGAATACATGTTTTTCACCTGTCCAAGATTCGGCAGTGAAAGGGCGAGTCCGGAGCATTCTATAGAGAGCAGCATCAGTGTGGAGAACATACTGGAGATCATGTTATCCTCCCTGGATAACTGGGAGCAGGTGTGTGACTATGAAGAATATAGCACAGTGGTGAAGTGGTGATGAAAGCTTAGTTCTGAACCTCCTATCATAATAAATGAAGGGGACGTAGAAATAAAACAAGGCGACTGAGGTGCTGATGCATATATACTACCCGTCCTGATGAAATATTGCGTAGTGATAGCGCACTAGATGATAGTGCGCTATCACTACGTCCAATTAAAAAAAAAATAAATATATATATATATATATATATATATATATATATATATATATAAATATATATATATATATAAATATATATTTATATATAAATATATATATATAAATATATATATATACATATATATATATATATATATATATATATATATATAAATATATATTATATATATATATATATATATATATATATATATATATATATATATATATATATATATATATAGCAGTACACATATTCACGTTTCTTAACACCAAGAAATAGAAATATATATTATAAAATATTCTCTTTTTTAATTGTATCCGAAATTTTATAATTTGCTTACATATGATGTGGACGTGGTAGTGTTCCGCTACTGCCAATTTTTATATGAGATAGCCTAGTAAGCAAATTTTTTAAATTTCAGTTCTCAATCTGCTTTATTAGATTTAATGCAGAAAAAATAAGGCCTTCTTAAACTTGGTAGCTCAGTGGTTAGTTCGTTGGACTGCGAGCCGAAAGGTCCCCGGTTCAAGTCTGGACTGGGGCTAACAACATCTTTTCATAGAAACATTTGTCTATACCGCGCTACCTCTCGTCAGTAAATGGCAAACCTTCGAGAGTAAAACCATTGAAATTAGAAAAATTTATATTATTTTTAATTTTTTTCTGTTATTTTAGTTTATTCGTCAATTATTATAACGTATATATAATATCTTTAGATTTGGATAACCCACTGAATTATAAATACGGATTTTGTGATAAAATAATAATGTGGAGGCATTAATTGTTTGTTTTTAAAGTTGGCATAATTAATTAAACATATTTTGTCAAACATTAATTTGCCATTTGTTATTTGCAGGAAAAAATGTTTGGCAAAATATTTTAAAATGCATCATTAATTAAAAATATTTTGCCAACCATTAATTTGGCATTTGTTATTTGCAGGAAAAAATGTTTGGCAAAATATTTTTAATTAATGATGCAGATCGATAGGTCCTTTAAAAACAAACAATAAATGCTTGGCAAAATATTTTTAATTAATGATGCAGATCGATAGGTGCTTTAAAAACAAACAATAAATGCCTTTACATCACTACTTGTACTATTAAAGAGTTATAGCAAAAATGAAAATATTTGCCCTTTTGGCATGACAAGATTTTCAATTTTTCCAATTTCTTCGTTTTTTTGCTTTAATTTTTTATTGGTGCAAGATAAAATAGTGGTGTAAGGGTATTAATTGTTTGTATTTAAAGCACCCGCGGTAGCTCAGTGGTTAGTGCGTTGGACTGCGAGCCGAAAGATCCCCGGTTCAAGCCTGGACTGGGGCTAACAACATCTTTTCATTTTTCTATACCGCGCTACCTCTCGGCAGTAAATGGCAAACCTACGAGAGTAAAACATTGCCTATGAAAAGCTCTCACCCGCCGTACGGATTCGGCAATAAACTGTAGGTCCAACCACTTTGAGTACAAATATAACACGCACAGCTCAAATGGTGAGAGAGCTCGGCCGATGTTCTATACAGGACTGTAGCGCCAAACTATTATTATTAATATTTTTGAAGCACCTAACTACATCATTATTTAAAAATATTTTGCCTAACATATTTTCCTGCAAACAACAAATTGCAAAGTAATGTTTGGCAAAATATTTTTAATTAATGATGCAGAACGATAGGTGCTTTGAATACAAACAATAAATGCCTTTACACCACTATTTTATCTTATTCCAATAAAAAGTTATGGCGAAAAAACGAAAAGATTCGCTCTTTTGGCATGACAAGATTTTCAATTTTTCAAATTCGCCCTTTTGGTTTTGTCTTTTGTGCCTAGAAATATCCAACAAAACGACACTCAAGTATGGCACAGCATACTTGAGTTGAAATTACAGTTCAAGTTCCAAATAGGTGAAGAGAAACTTTAATGGATCAACATTTGTGGCAACTAGAGATGAGTTTTGACTCACACTCACACTCACTCACGAAAAAATTTTACTCACGCACACTCACTCACGGTCTTTTTTTGCTCTACTCACACTCACTCACAATCACGTGAGTAAAATTAAGATTTAATCACAATCACGCGTGATTCACGTGAATCACGCTGAATCACGCTCACATGCCCATCTCTAGTGGCAACTAAGCCTCGCCCCAAGTCTTTTTCACTGGCAATTAGGTGGCTAATAAGTATATTTCGCATGATTTAGAACAAACACTTTAATGGCAACTGTGTGGCTACCACTTAAGTTGCCACAAAGTGGTTACTTGGGATAAGGTAAAACACGGATTTTTCAGCTTTTGCGTATTTTTATAGCTAAATTTTCGGAAATTTCAGTTTTTTTTTTATTTTTATAAGGAAGACTGTGCTATTCTTTAATATTTTAAAATAAAGCAATTTTAATAGAAATATATTTTTAAGATATTGCCTTAACGTGCTGAAGATCTAGTTGGTACAAATTGAGTGTTTTGTACCAACAAATAAAACAACAAACAATTAGCAAAATGCATTTATTTTTTCGTACAGCTGTTTAAGAGGCAGCCAAGCCCCTTCATCAGCGATCTTTCTCTGCTGATTCTATATTTCAAAATAATAAAAAATCCATTTTTTATACAAAGTGCAGCCTACGTATTTCATTCTGTGGAAACTCTGCAGCCTAAACGTAGAACTTTGCTGCACGCAACAACAACTTTGGCAAAATCGAGTTTTCAAAACTCGAAACTAAATTTTTTTCAAAAAATGTACTTACCATTTTCTTCCACTGGAGTCTTCAAATATTATTATGCATACTATAAATACAAATTAGAAGATAAATAATATACATTTAATTATAAATTAAATACACACAGAAAAAATATGGTAAATTAATAGTATAGTCGAATTACATTTTCCTAATAATTTATTAAGACAAAAGTGGATTTTAGGAATGTCGAAATTGAAATTTACTTTTAAAAAATCACTCACATAAATGGACACTTCTCGATGCAAACTGTTATTGTTAACTATATTGTACTATAGTACTGCAGACTGCATTTATTTTTTAGTCCGTCGACATAATTGAAGTTCGATTATTTATTATCTGTAATAAATAGAAAAAGATAAATATAATGAGTTTACAAAAAAATACACTGAGTCCTTACCAATGTCGCGTTTAATATTGCAAACACAAACACGCAGAATGGCTTACAAAACGAACTTGTTTATATTCGTGTTTATGTTTTTAAACCATTTTTCTTATTATAGGAGAAACCATTAAAACAATAGTATTTATTCTAATAATATTGAAATATTTAAATTTATGGTACTAAATTATTCGAATACTATCAAATTAATTAGAAAAATCGTGATTTAAAAGGAAAACACTATTAAGTAATACATTACCCATAATATTAATGGTCGTACCATTAAGGGTGTGTGCGAGTTCGACTAAATTGCTGACTAAACTAAATGGTACGGTTTTTGATTTAATCGCCATTTGTTAACCGGTAATTGTTAAAGTCCCTAATAAATCGATTATCATATGTCTGTTTGATGTCTTGCAATTTAGTTCAATTTAGATTGCTCGAAAATTTGCTAAATGGAAAAGTAAACGCTGCATTATCGACAAAATTTACACAGAAAATAAACGGGTTCATAATATTAACGAATGCTGTTCATAGAGGCAAATTCATACGTTTTAATGCAAGATACATTGTGACATTGTACATTGTCCTGTAACTTGTTTGTGAATTTAATGAACAGTTCATTATCAGTAAGAATCAGTGTACATAATACGCACAAATAAATTTAATGATTTTTTTCATACTTCAATGAATTATATTCATTGAAATACTGCAGTAGACATTTTGCATGTTCGTTTTTCGTGTTCGTTGCTAGTAGCGTTAGCTGCGCTCTGCTGCTATTAATTCGCAGAAAGCTGCGATAAATGTAAGAAGTAGTTGCGAAATGAAGTGAAATAATTTATATTATACTATTATATTTAATGTATATATTAATTGAATTTACATTAAAATAATAAAATGAAAAAACTTTCTGAATTCACTTTTGTTTATGATCTCGTTCATTAAAGTATGTATTCGATTCATTGCGACAATGAACTCTCGCATTCAATATAGCTAATGAAATATTCATTGTAATTATGAATATTTGTCATTTTGTTTCATGATCCGTACATTGTAATTCAATGAATTTGTACATTGAAGTATTACCGGAAATTCGTTTTGACAATGAACAATTACATTGGACCAATTTTAACGAAATATTCTTTGTGATAATGTAATTTTTCATTGTAGATATGTACTTTTTTGGTACAGTGTAGCTTAGTCAGCAATTTAATCAAACTCGCACACACCCTAAGTATTTAATGTGACATTTTCTTCTGAGTGTACATACGTACTTTTTGTATATAATGTTTTCTATTACAAACGTTTTTAAATCTTTAACAAATAACCTCTTTTTTTGTATTTTCACTGTATCTTAGTGCTGATTAATATTCTAATAAAAAATGTAAACTGATTTCAGTATTTAATAAAAAAATGCCTTACCGCGGAATAAAAAAAAAATCCCAAAAATGTCTTTCCTAAATCCGCCGTATTTATTTAGAACTGAAAATAACTTTATTTGTATCTATAATATAAACTAGATTTATGCAATATATAATTCTATAAAATTTATTAATTTTAGGCATATATATTTTATATATTTAAAAAAAAGTATTTCGGTTCAGAAATGTTTAGGGTGGAATTCCTTATTTTTTCAGTTTATTAAAACATTATATTATTAAAAATTACAATATAAAAATGTATTAATAATACCTTATTCCGCCTGTAGGACGGAATTAGGAAAATTTATTGCCGTGTTTGCGCCTAATTCCGCCCTAAGTTAAATTCATATATTTTTAGATAAATAAGTAATAAATATTCTAATAAAACCATATTATTATATGTACCTATATAATAATATAGTTTTGTTAGAATATTTATTACTTATTTATCTTAAATCTTATCTTAATTTAAATATAAAATTCTTAGCATAACAATAATCAATTCGTACCTGAATATTTATAAATAGCAAGAGTTTTTAAAGTGAAAGTTTAGTTTTACAAAAAGAAAACTATAATGCATTTTCGAAATTGAAAATATATATATTTTGACCATATACTTTCATATATGGCGGAATTGGGTACTTGACCGGAATTAGGGTGTTTTACCTTAATAATATGAGAATGAGTAAATTGAACCGTTACTATTTGTAAGATATAACAAATGTAAACAGCATGTTCAACAAAAAGTTTTCACGCCCACAATGGAAAAAACATGTCGTTTAAAAACACCTTAAGAAACGCGACTTAGAGAAAACACTGTAGTAGTTTGAATTAGAATGGTATAAGTAGAATCGGCTTAATGAGTGGTATATGTCATACATACAAATGCTCTTCATGAATTGTAAAACTCTCATAACATTTTTTCACTAGTTAGACATAAATTGATATAAGTGTTTATTAATAATTTTTGGATAAGTCAATAAATAAATAACATAGTAAATACATAAATTCACATATCTCTGCTACTATTAAATAGTTTGTAAGTCGTCGTTTTGTTAGCAATTTTTAATAGTACATTAATTGTAATATATTTTGCTATTATCGATATTGAAAAATTTTACACACACAAAAAGTATTTTTTTATATTGTGCCAATGCGTGTATTTTGTACAATATAAATGTTTGCCATATGTATTGCAAACAAAGAAAAATATGAAAATAAGATATTTTTATAATACATCCACTTTTATAGATTTAAACACTTGTTTGTCATACAAACATGATTTAGTTTAATACGTATTTTCAGATATTTTTCGGTATTGTAAAGGTTGAAAACATATATTATGTTTACTTGTCACTTCATGACAATTCGAATAATTTTTTTTGTTTTAAATTGTTAATTTGTTAAATTTTTATACTTTTAGCTCCAATTTTTCTATGCCAGTTTAAACTGTTCGACATTTTTTAAAACGTCCATAGTTCCTAATGGAAACGGCGAAAGATTTTTAAATTTTACAGACAGACAATTAATAACCAATTAATTGACATTTTAATTATTTGTGATATGTTGACTATAGACAAAATTACATCTAGTTTAAACTATGTTTAATTTGAAAATGTCACTGACAAACTGAACTTTAAACAGCTGACATTGAAAATCTTTTATAAAAAAAAAGAATTCTTCTCAAATTTATTAAAATAAAGAAAATGAGCAATATAAAAAAAATGTTTTTCAATATAAAAAAAATAATATTGGTTATGAGAACCATGCGTTTCCTGGTTGTCTTGGGTTTTACAGCACTCTCTCAGGTGATTTCAATTATTTCGACTATAAATTATTTCAACTCGAGCTCATGCCTCATTCTGAATCGGTAGAGCCAACGATTTTACGGGGAAACGTTCTCTGGAACGCTTCCAGTATTCTCTCACCGGTGGAGCCCAGCGTCAATTCTTCTGAACCATAAAGCAGGACGTAAGAGTGACTTGTAGAGAGTTATTTTAGTCCGGCGAGAAGACGCTCGGCTTCTCAATTGTCCTACCCATTACACTGAGTCCAAAGTAGCACCTGTTGGTAAGAGATATTCTCCGTTTAATCTCTAGTCAGACGTCGTTATTGATTTTATTGGTGGATCCAAAAAAGTCGATGTCCTTCACAATTTCGAACATTCGGTTTTAAAATTAGGCTTATGTCCAAGATGTACGTACTATTTGTAGCTTTGTACTTCGTCTTGTCATCGTTCATCGCTAAATTTGTGTCATGCTCGTGCGAATATCACCACGGAATCACTGAGTCTGAAGCCTCTTTCGGTATTAAATAGTTTGAAGTGTGTTGGTCAGGGTTATTCTGCAAAGTCTGGTATGGTGGTATGACCAATATGTGGTGGATGTCGATCTGTTTTTCATCCTAAATTTGGCGCAATGTGAAAATCAGGTCTATGATGGATTTTCCAGGTCTGAAGCCTTACTGATAAGGCACAATCAGTATTTTAACCATGGGCTTTTCTACTTTGTTGCTTTTCAGTCAAACAATGTCTGTTTAGATCTCGAAATTTAAACATCGCACAATATTTCGACTTCATAGCGGAAAAAACTATAAGGAGTTGTCCGAAATTTATGAAATTTCGAACATAGTATCTTGGATGGATACTGATCTTATATATGTTACGAAATTAAAAATAGACAAATGTTTAGAGGTCGTATCCATAGAATTTAAATTATTAATTACATCATATCATACTTTTGTTCGTGATTTTCACAATGTTCCGATGATGACAGTTCATATTCTAACGGTATTAAAATGCCATTGATGATTATAATGTAATAACATGTAAACCAGTAGACCGATTTTACTAAAAAATGTTATATTCATAGAAATCCAGAAAATAAATATACGTAATTAAAATTCATTCAGTGGTTTCCAAATATTTAAGAAATAAATTAGCTTATTAAAATTTTTATAATTGCTTAAACTATGTAACATATTTTCATATAACACCATTAATTACGTATTAAAAATGGACATACAGGCCATTCTACACCAAATCGACCAAAAAATTCAAATTTGAGATTTTACCTTTTCTATTTCCATAAAATTTGTGCAACTGATAAAGATAGATATGTACTGACAGAGATACAGTGGCTCAAAATTACCAAAAATGGGCGAAAAATCACTTTGTATGGTTGTTCATATTTAAATATATCTAGAAACTTCGCTGATGGCTCGTTTAAAAGCTAATAGAACAAGCTTTTAGAAAAATTAAGTTGAAACTTCTAAACGTGAACATGTGGCCCGTGGTCATTATCCTGCACTTCAAAATTGATGTCCTTAAAAAATTCTGAAAAAATTGCTAAATTTTAGTCAATTTATTATAAATGTTCTTGCTAAATTTGAAAATGGTATTTTAATGGCATGATATTTTAAAAAATAATGTTCTAAATTTTTATTTATTTATTGTATTCAAAAAAAAAATTTTTTTTTTTTCTACAGTAAAAGTTGCTATAATTCTTGGATATATTTGTAACTCTGATTTCTAAAATGGTGTCAGTTTTATCATATTGAATCTAGTTTTTGAGATATTGATTTTGGGATATAGTTTTTACGATTTTCGAAAAATGGTATATATCTCAAAAACTAGAGACAATTTGATGAAACTGACGTCATTTTCGAAATCATTTCGAGTTACAAATACATTAAAAAATTTTACTTTTGAAAAAAAAAATTTTTTTTTTTCCAATACAAAAAATATCTAAAAATTTTGAAAATTAATTTTTAAAATACGATGCGATCAAAATACCGTCTTGAAATTTGGCAAGAACTTTTATATTAAATCAACCAAAATATGTTATGTTGTTCATAATTATAAAAAGGGTCCTTTTTAAGGACATCAATTTTGGAGTACAAGGATAATTACCACGGGCCACATGTTCAAGTTTAGGAATTACAAATTAATTGGTATAAAAGCTTGTTCTATTAGCTTTTAAACGAGGTGTCAACGGAGTTTCTATCATTTCATCCACTATATCTCTGAAAAAAGTGGGCGAAAAATATAAACAAAAAATGAACAACGCATGTCTCGATACCCTTTATCAGCTACCCAATTTCATTGAAATCGAAGTTCCAACCGCTGGTCGATTTGGTGTGGAATGGCATACAGTTGTTCCCAACATAAGATATAATGTAAATAGTTTTTTTATTTGAATACCCTTTATCAGCTACCCAATTTCATTGAAATCGAAGTTCCAACCGCTGGTGGATTTGGTGTGGAATGGCCCATACAGTTGTTCCCAACATAAGATATAATGTAAATAGTTTTTTTATTTGAATATTTACCTTCATTTAGTGGATGCTAATCTTATTCACTACGATTTAGACGCACAGTGTAAAGGGTTGAAAAAAACATATTGTGATCGCCAAAAATGTTCTCCATGAAAAACTACAAGGGGTCTTCAACCGACATAAACTCCTCATACCCACACTAAGAAAACAAAGATGGTTACCAGAAATATCACAGCCCTAAATATCAAGTTATTTACAAATTATTTAGATCGTCTTTGAGACAAATATCTCTCAAACATCCGTCAAATACGACAAATATTGCTAGCAACTAGAGATGGGCATGTGAGTAAGTTTTGACTCACGCTCACGAAAGAATTTTTCTAATCACGCACACTCTCTCACAATCACGTGAGTACACTAAGAAAACAAAGATGATTACCAGAAATATCACAGCCCTAAATATCAAGTTAATTACAAATTATTTAGATCGTATTTGAGACAACCATCTCTCAAACATCCGTCAAATACGATAAATATTGGTAGCAACCATCGTTCAAATTTACGATTATGTATAGCAACCATCAATTAAACATCTTACAAATAGGAAGATAGTTGATGCATATTTGGAAAAGGTACTCCATTAGAATTTGCGGAGTATTTTTTATTGAATTGAAAGAAAATGAATCAAATGTATTTTTTTTCATTCTAGAAATAAAACAGTATCCTGGTTCTATATCGCCATCGTCTTTATAAATCCTTCGAAGATAAAATTGTACGACGACTTTGAGATTTCTTGGCAGAAGAATCAAGTCGGACCGGCGATGCTGTTATCAAAGTTAACTCTGAAAAGAAATATTTTTCATCACGTGTTGATAATTTCAATCCCGTGAAATTATATTTTCACTTTTACCATTAAAATGTATTATTTGATGAGCTGACACTTTTTTAAATCATTGAATTTACTTAATTGTTGTAGATAAATCAAGCGTATGAAAAAAGTACGCAATTTTCCTTTTTAATGGTAGTCAAATGTCAAAATACCTCAAAATTGTTGCTGCAAATGTTCAAGAACTCAGGATGTTTGCTATCAGCAACTGTAAATATCTCAATTTTCATTCTGTTGTGGCAAACATCTCGTGACTTTCTGCATATATGTCATATTTAAAAAATATTAATAGTTTTGCTGCAACTTTATTGAAACTTATGGGATTTGAATATTTCCTACAAGGCGTAAATTTAAAATAATGGTTGCAGCAAGACTTTCATAAACATCTTGTTTTCGTTGTGTAAGATTAAGATTTAATCAAAACTACGCGTGATTCACGTGAAGCTATTGTTTTCAGAATGCATAAAAATATATATTTCATTTGTAATGTTGGTGAGATTGGTCGACCGAGTGTGGCACCTCCAATACAACCTACATTTTTAAAACTCAATAATGATGATATGATGTTAGGGATTTTGGTAAAATATATCTCAATTTTGAACGGAATGGAAATGGAAATGTGAAAGACCTTCGATATGCTGTTCATATAGAAAGGAAAAAATTGACTCGCAGAATGATTCTCCGGTTAATAATTCGTGTAAAATCTTTGAGAATTGTCTCTGGGAAAACTTATCTGTGGTAAATAATTATCAATAAAAGAATAAAAGAATAACTTTTGCAAAAAATATTTTTGAAGCGATTTTTTTGTTTACTACATTTATAACTCGAATAAAAACGGAACTCCACACGAACCCCTAAAACAAACTTAATAAACAAAAAGAAATCAATACAAAGTTTTCATGTATATTTGAAATTGAAAATTAAACTTTTTACAAAAATTAGTATATCAATAAAATAAAAATGCATTCTATATCCTTTTCTATGAAACCAAGTAAAAACTATTGACATGACCCCACAAAAATTGACTAGCCCATACTAAGGACTGGGGGTTAGAAATCCTTCTGAGTTAAAGTGGTGGTCCTACTTGTTCTGTAGTTCCGCAAAATATAGAAAAATCATAAAAAATTTAAAGTAAGATTTCTTATTTTATGAAATATCGACTTACTCACTCACACTCACTCACGAAAAATTTGTACTCACGCACACTCACTGTATTTTTTGGTCTACTCACACTCACACACAATCACGAGAGCAAAATTAGGATTCAATCACAATCACGCGTGATTCTCGTGAATCACGCTCACATGCCAATCTCTACTAGCAACCATCTGTCAAATTTACGATTACGTATAGCAACCATCAATTAAACATCTTACAAATAGGAAGATAGTTGATGAATATTTGGAAAAGGTACTCCATTAGGTACTCCATTTGAATATAAAAAATAACATTTTGTTCTTGCAATTATGTTTTTGAATGACTAACACATTCCTCTTTTAGAATATAGATAACTAAAATAAATACTTGTAATCATTTTCAAAATATGATTGCTTTAATTATCGTAATTATTTTCCTTGAGTTTTTTAGACTCAGTACTGTTTAGAAGTTTCAAAATATATGAAGGCATTTACGAAATTGCACAGAATTTTTGTAAAAGATGATTTAATTAATTGACTTTATGATTGTATATTTAAAATTTCAAAAAACCTACATTTTTATAAGAGTTCTTTTCCGTACCTGGACCACTGTGCGTCGTCATTCAGGACTGGGATTGCCGGGTTTACTTCTCTATTGGTGGAATTGTTGTCATCATCACCGGCTAACCATTTAGGGAAGTATTCTTTCTTCTTTAGGGATGTATTTCTGTTCTCATCTTTACATAAAGATTCTCCGTTCATTAATCTTCCGACTAAGCGCCAGTTCATAGAAATCCAGATAATTAATAAACGTTATTAAAATTCATCCAGTGGTTCCCAAATATTTAAGAAAAAAATTAAATTATTAAAATGTTTATTATTGCTGAAACTTTGTAACATATTTGCATATAACACCATTAATTACGTATTAAAAATGGTTTTATAGTGGTTCCCAACATAAAATATAATGTAAATAGTATATAATATTTAATATTTGGCTGCATTTAGAGAATGCTAATCTTATTTACTACACGCTATAAATAAAATGGCTCTCCCAAACATAATTTTGCAGGCATTAACATGTATGTTTGGAATTTTATGTAAACATAATATATAATTGCCTGATAAATCATTTGTTGTATTGAGACTTGAACAGTAATGAATAGGGTATGTTCTAATAGAAACATAATAATTACTACATTAAAAAAAAAAATATATATTTGAAGCGAAACATAGATATGTTCAAAAATAAAAAACATGATTTGAATCGAACTGAATATAAATATGTTTCCAGAGAAATATATTAGTTGTTTCAGTTCAAAAAGAAGTATGTTTGCATAAAAACATATCTAAATATTTTTGGAAAGAAATCCTGAAAATAAAAAAAAAATATTGCTTTTTTTATTAATTTTTATTATAAATCATTAAACATGCAAAGTGGTAATTTATAATATTTGAATTTAAATACAAATATTTAAATAAGTAAATAAGTAATTGGTTTAAAACTGCAAGTACAAGTCTCAGTCCAGCACATTGAGTCGGCAAGGAATTCGCGGAGGCTGTTGTAAAAAAAATGCCGAATTCTCTTTGAAAATAGGAGCATTGACACTTTTTTTCAGGAACACTTAAATTATATACTGCACTATTAAATTATATGCTATTATATAATTTGTTACTATTTGTACTTTTTGTAACACAATTTGTATATTTTAAAATTTATAAATGACAAAATTATTACCGATACGACCACGTCGCTGGTGCGTTCACCTACGAGCCGAAAGGTCCACGGTTCGATCCCCAGCGACTGCCAACATCTTTTTCATAGAAAACATTTTTCTATGTGTCGCTATTTTTCGGCAGTAAATGACAAACCTACGAGAGTAAAAACATTGCCTATGAAAAGCTCTCACCCGCCGTTCGGATTTGGCAATAAACTGTAGGTCCCACCAATTTGAGTACAAATATAACACAGCTCAAATGGTGAGAGAGCTCCGCCGAAGTTTATACAGGACTGCAGCGACAAACTATTATCTTATTCACAACAATATAAACGCACAGTGTAAACGGTTGAAAAAAAAAACATATTGTGATCGCCAAAAATGTTCTCCATGAAAAACTACAAATGGTCTTAAAACGACATAAACTCCTCAGACCCACACTAAGAAAACAAAGATGATTACCAGAAACATCACAGCTCTAAATATCAAGTTTTTACAAATTATTTAAATCGTCAAATACGATAAAATTGCAAGCAACCATCTGTCAAATTTACGATTACGTATAGCAACCATCAATTAAACATCTTACTAATAGGTAGTCCATTAGAATTCGTGGAATAATTTTTATTGAATTGAAATAAAATGAATCAAATGTATTTTTTTGTTCTAGAATTAAAACAGTATCCTGGTTATACATAGCCAACGTCTCTATAAATCCTTCGAAGGTAAAATTGTACAACGACTTGAGACTTCTTCGCAGAAGATCCAAGTCCGACCGGCGATGCTGTCATCAAAGTAAATTCTGAAAAGAAATATTTTCCATCACATGTTGATAATTTCAATACCAGGAAATATTATTTTCACTTTTACCATTAAAATCTGATGTTTGAGTTGACACATTTTTACACCATTGGATTTACTTTTTTGTTGTGGATAAATCGAGCGTAAGGAAACAGTGTGCCATTTTCCTTTTTTATAGTAGTCAAATGTCAAAATACCTCAAAAGTTTTGCTGCAAATATTCTCAATTTTCATTGATGTTGTGGTAAACTTCTCGTAACTTTCTACATATATGCAGGTTTATCTTAGGGGTAAATTTAAAATACAAAATTATATATAAGTGATAATATTTTTTTATATAATACACATTTTAATATGTATTTATTTGTAAAGGGTGAGTTGAAGCAAAGGATATCGCCTTTGAATTAAACGACCAAAGCCATCTATAACTGAATCAATTTTAATGGTTTCAGTTTCATCATGTAGGCACACCTTGGGGCAGATTCTGGATTTACGTGATAATGATAATTATCACTACCTTTTCACTGAACATATCCATTTTTTTACTTCACAGAGATCGAAATGCGATACTTAGTCCAAAACATGTAATACTGTAAATAAATATATATTTTAGTAAAATTTAATAATTTTATTTTTTAATTATCATTTATATAATGAATTTTTGAAATACTTTTCAAAACTGTCGGCTTTGTTTTTATTTTCGTAAACTTTTGACAATAGTTACTACTTTACAGCACAATCCTAAATGTGGTATGAATTCACCAACAAAAAAATCACTTCACGATAACGCAGATCCAGAATCGACTCCCAGGATCAGTTTAATAAGTAAAAATTATAGCAGATAATGGAATTATGTACATTTCAAAATTTAATAGTGCTTACAAGTTACATTATGCTGTTAGAGTTTACCACAAAAAAAGTTGAGTCGAAAAAACACACTTTAAATCAATATTTTTATTTTTTGACCATCTAAATTAAGTTTTTTTTATCGAAATTGGCTCAAAAAAATAAGGGTTGTATCTAGAAATGTCCTTCTAAAATTTCATCAATTTTGAAAAAAATTATATGCTCGCGCATCGCCTTCATGTAGAAAAAGTGCAAAAAATCGACATTTTCTTTGGTTAAGCCGTTCTAAAATCAGCATGGGTCGTTATTTTTACATTTTTTTTTATATTTATTGTTAGATGAGCTAAATCCCAATTTGTAAACTGTGAATTTCCATCGTGTATTGTTTTTGAAAAAAAAATCCTAAAGTCTGGTGCTTTGCCAATTTACTGATTACATCATATTGCTTTAAGTTTTGTTGGCCTTATTGAGTTTATAAGTAATATAATGGTCCTAGAATTGACCACTAAAACCAAAGAAACTATTTAGATTGTAAAAAAAATATGAATTTAACACGTTTTTTTAACTTCATTTGCATTGCGCGAACACAGGATGTTATTTTTTGGACTCAAATTTTTTGTGGTAAACTCTAGCAGCACAATGTAATATTTAAGCCCTATTACAACTTTGGGAAAAAATGTAAATGTGTTGAAGGCCTATATTTAAATGTTTAAAATCCTTAGAAACTGAATTTTTATATCAATAACTTCCGTGGTTTTTCGTTTTTAAGCTAATGATAACACCGTACGATAAAATTCAACTTTAATGCTGACAACATGCACAACTCATATTTATTCTTAAATTACGCTAAAAATAAATACACATGTTTCCAAGTTTTTCTGGATCAATTCGTAAAAGGTTTTTATTTCCATTTGAAATGTAAATGTATATCATATTTTTGGTCGAATATTTCAAAAATTTTATTTTATTTTATTTGTATTTTAATGACGCAAGTATCAAATTTTAATTTAATAAATTTAAATTGATTTTTAAAATATCTCATGGTAGTGAGTAGGAATAAAACCTTTAAATGAATTGATGTTCTCATAAATCATGTGTTATACGCATATATTTGGCAAAAATTAATCATGATATCCAGCTAAGAATAGGTATGATAATTATTTGGTTTTTATTCATTACTAGCTGGACCCGTGCACGACTCTTGCAAAGATTTTGTGAATGCAAGGATATGGAGCAATTTTATTAATATCAAAAACATTTTTATTATTTATATCAGGGACCCGTGCTTCGCTGTGGACGTTTTTCTATCGGATTTAAAAATCTACACAACTTTTCTCATGGACAATTCTTTCTCAGACTGTGCTTCCCCGTAAAATTCTTACCACTAGAATATTTCATCATAGAATTCTTCCCAGTATAAATCTTCCCCGTAAAATTCTTCCCCATAGAACGCTTTCCCGTAGAATTCTTCCCGTAGAACTCTTCCCGATAGAATTCTTTCCCGTAGAATTCTTCCCCGTAGATTTTTTCCCAGTAGAAGTTTTGGTGTGGTTAATTTTGATATGGTTAATTTTAGTGTGGTGAATTTTATTGTGGTAAGTTTTAGTGTGGTGAATAATATTGTGGTGAGTTTTAGTGTAGTGAATTTTATTGTGGTGAGTCTCAGTGTGGTTAGTTAAATTGTGATGAATTTTAGTGTGGTGAATTTAAGAGTGGTAAATTTTAATGTGGTGAGTTTAATTGTGGTGAGTTTTAGTGTAGTGAGTTTTAATGTGGTGAATTTCGTTGTTACTAGAGATGGGCACGTGAGTAAGTTTTGACTCACACTCACTCACGCTCACGAAAGAATTTTTCTAATCACGCACACTTACTCACGGCCTTTTTCCTCTAATCACACTCACTCACAGTCACGTGAGTAAAATTAATATTGAAAAATTTCGAAAAAAAAATGTTCACGACAGAAACATTGCAATGGTCGAAATCACCATTTAAAAAAAAAAAAAAAAATATATATATATATATATATATATATATATATATATATATATATATACATATATATATATACATATATATATATATACATATATTCATCAAAAACAATGTCGAAATGAAAATTTTGCTTTTCTTTTGGTTTTTCTTTTGTTTTTCCTTAGTTTGGCTTTTAGTTTTATGTTATTGTTTTTGTATTTTTGCCTTTGGTTTTTGCTTTTGTGTTTTTGCTTTTGTGTTTTTGCTTTGAAATATTTAAATTTGATTTGAGTTTTTTGTTTCATGTTTGTAGCTGCTACCTACCCACTACCAAAAATATATACATCAAAAAAAATGTCGAAAAAAAATGTTGGTTTTTCTTCTTTTTTTTGTTTTTCCTTTAGTTTGACTTTTAGTTTAATGTTATTGCTTTTCTTTTTGTTTTGTGCTTTTGTGTTTTTGCTTTTAAATATTTTTTTTTGTATTTGAGTGTTTTGCTTAATGTTTGTAGCTGCTGTAAGTGACAAGTTATATCGTTTTTAAAGTTTAGGCTGTATCGGATGTGCCACGCCCCTTATCCTATCATTCCTTCCAGACCCTACCGTATATGTGGTAAAATTTCAAGCAAATCGGATCAGTCGTTTAGACGGAGAAGCGGAACAAACAAACCAACAAAGAGATTTATTATATTAATAGGACAGGAAGGATAAGATAGTATAGGATGTTAATAGGAAGGATGATTATAGATAAAACAATTATTAGGCAAAAATATATCAATTCAACTAATTTGTTTGTATAAATTCATATTTTTTGTCAAATGAGACATTTTTCATTTTATTCACTCACTTATATGTTCAATAGACTTAAGCTACGCCGTGGTTTTTCACAACTGGCGTGAATTGCGTATTAAGAAACGAAACACAAGTTTTGAATATATAATAATTTCGCCTATTATGATTACTAATAAAATTTCTAAAATTCATAATAAATACATAGTGATTTACACCCAAGAAACAATTCGTTCCGCTTATGTTCCGTTATCGCTACAGCAAAACGGAATAATATTCCGGAAACGTGCCGATTTCTGATTCCGGAAACGTATTGGAGAGCGGGTTTTAAGGAACATCGAAAACGTATTCGAATCAGATGAAAATCCGTTATGACGTGCCGAAAACGTGCCATTGTATTGTACTTTAAACTGAGTACAAATTTGTATAGTACGACCGAAAGCGTGCCATTATCGTACCGTATTTTTTAAGAAAAACGGAGAGGAATATAACAAAACGTACCATAAACGTGCCATAAACGTGCTGTAAACTGAGTAGACAAATTATTTATATTTGTAAATTAAAACAAGTTCATATTATTGTATATTATTTTTAATTGATTATTTTAATAATTAATTATAAACAAATTTCATTATAATATTAAGTTAATTATTAAATCAAGATGGTTTAAAAAGTAGCAATTTCCATCATACTAACCGTGATGATCGGCTGACCACCTGAGACTCTTAATGTGGGCGTTGTGATCTCATAATTTCCATTGAATTGTGAGCCAGCTCGTCATTTCTGCAACAATTTTTTGCATTTTTTTTTAGTATTATACATAATTCATGAATATAATTCATAAATAAGAAAATTTAGAAAAATGATATGCATTGTATTTCAATTGCAAACAAAAATTGCAATAATTGAAATTTAAAAAAAATCGAATTTGACGTGAAACTCTCTTTCCCTAAGTGTGGGGTATTTGTTGAGAGTTTTTTTGTTAGATTTTTTGCCAGAATACGAATTTGAAATTTTGGTCATAATTATTTTAACAAGAAAAACAACTCTCATTGAAATGTGACTTGTGAGCACTCACAATGCCAGAATAGGGCTATTTTAAAAAGTTTATTTAGATGAAATTGAATGTAGACACCTAAATTAAATACTTGTAATCATTTACAAATATTATTGCTTTAATTATCGTAATTATTTTTCTTGAGTTTTTTATTTTCAGACTCAGTACTGTTTAAAAATTTTAAAACATATGAAGGCATTTTCAAATTGCACTTAAATTTTGTAAAAGTTGATCCAATTAATTGACTTTATGATTGTATATTTTAAATAAAAAAAAACCTACATTTTTAAAAGAGTTTTTTTCCGTACCTGGACCACTGTGGAATTGTTGTCATCATCACCAGCCAACAATTAAGGAAAGTATTCTTTCTTCTTTAGGGATGTATTTCCGTTCTCATCTTTACAGAAACATTCTCCGGTATTTTATCTTCCGACTAAGGGTCAGTTTTTCAGTGGTAAATGAACTCCATTTCTAGTTTAAATTTAGGACCGATTTTACAGTTGTAGTTTAACTAGATTTATGGGTTAAACGAAGTTTAATCTCAGAATTCAGTTTTACTTTGACTTTAAATCGTCGTTTAAAATCAGTTTAAACGTCTTACGTTTAAACTGATTTTACAGTTGTAGTTTAACTAGATTTATGGGTTAAACGAAGTTTAATCTCAGAATTCAGTTTTACTGTGACTTTAAATCGTCGTTTAAAATCAGTTTAAACGTCTTACGTTACCTACACTTAGACCTAGAGTTATAAAAATTGAATCAAATGTTCATATTTGAAACTCCAATCGTCACGTAGTATGTGTGCGGGATTATACCGCAGGGCGTGGCACCTCTCATATAACCAAAACATTAAAATTGCTATAACTCCTTACTTACTAACATCAGAGTTATAAAAATCGAATTGAATCAAATGCTCATATTTAAAACTCCAATCGTCACGTAATTGAACCACGGAATTGAACCACGGAATTGAACCACGGGGCGTGGCACCTCCCAAATAACCAAAACATTAAAATTTCTGTAAATCCTGACATACTAAGTGTAGAGTTATAAAAATCGAAAAAAATGTTCATATTTAAAAATCCAATCGTCACGTCGTCAATGTGGGCGGGATTGGACAACGGGAGTGGCACCACCCTTATAACCGTCATCTTAAAATTGCTATAACTCCTGACCTACTAAGAGCAGAGAGCAAAATCGAAACAAAGGATCATATTAAACATTGCAATCTTCACGTAGAATGTTAGCGGAATTGGACAAAGAGCGACGTATGCATGCAATAAAAAGTGACGTAAATGTATCCTAACTTTAAAAACGCTGTTCACGGGTCCAGCTAGTTTATTACATAAACTAACACTGAACCATCACACCCACAATTTTTCACTGATATTTATTATTATGTGCATTATACTATTGACGACGAGATGCACTCGACTACTTTACAAACACTAGTGAAGTGCTGTGCCTGAGATGCAATGCCCTTATATACTGCATGCATCAGTTCGACAATCTTCGACATGTTGCCGTCTCTTTCTAACACATTGCTTAGTGCGCTGCATTGTCTTGCGTCTCATTTACTCTTGCACAGTGGAGCAAATTAACACTTTTCGTAACACTATTCTAAATAAATCTTTGTAATATCTTCTCGGAAATTAAATATTAGCCGTTCCAAATGAGAAAAATAATTTCCTCTCTAATGCTATTCACAATCAATGATTCGTTGACATTAGCCGATGCTGCTAATGATATTTTAAACACTGATCTGAATGAATCTTAAACTGCCACTGAAAAATTGCTCGAATAGTTAATCTACGTGAGATGTTTAAGTAAACGTAGTTTAAACTAAGTTTAAACTACAACTAAGGTATCGTTTTCAGAACTCAAACAAATCTCAATTTATAAAACAAGAATATATTTTAAATATCAGTCTTTTTTTGATTTTTTTTTATAGCGATTACGGTTTTAATATGAAACGGATATAAAACAATAGCGATTTCGATTACAGTTTCAATTACTATTTCTAAAAAATTAAATAACATTTTTATATTTTAATAAATAATTTTTATCAAAATCTGATAGGTGGACTTGTAAAGGCTGAAATGCGCCAGAAATGTGTTTTTTAATCATAATTTCTACGTATCTACTAAGAATGTTGCGCATCCGTAAACGCGGAGCATTTGCATTTTTTTGACATCTGCATATTTTCGGAAGTGATTGTTTATCTGAAGGATTATTAAAAATAACAAATTTTAATGCTCTTTTATATTTATTGAATTATAAATCAGTTTAATAAGTTATGTACAATTTCAGTACTACAATGACCATATAACGATAAACTGAGAATGGGTTGTCTATTAAAATATAAATAAATATTTTTATTAACAGTGCAATTAAACAGCACAACAGAACAAATATCCGCTAACTTACTAAGTTATTGGATAGACATCTAATCAAGACCTCTTACTCAGTTCTTGAATATTGTCTAAAGTTTTGAAGTTATTACTATATAACTATAACTATATCTATAATTCTATGATTTCGCTCTTACGATACTCGTTTTAATCGGTATAATGTTGTTGTTCTAAATTTGACTGGAATATTATATTGGCCAGATTCACCCGATGTTCATTAGGTTTACTTCAAAATATAAGCTGACATATTCTCAATGACATACAAAATAATCAGACAAAAAATTGTACTGCTAAGAAATTAGAATCCAAAACGTATAGACAAACACCCGAATTTTCCTTGTTAATTAGGTCTAGGATTCTCATAAAAATGCATGTTTTTTGTATTCTTCTTTAGAATATTCTTCTTTAGAAATAACCAAATTAACTTAACGAATCATGCTATTGTCTTTAAAGTGGCATTCAAATGTTAGTGCATTTTTTGAATATAATTCATGTTTTTTTGCATATTTTTTCATTTTCTTCAGTTTTTATATATTTTTTTTTTACACAAATTGAAACAAGCACGTATCAAATTTTTGTATGGAAATTTTCGTACGAAAATTTGAAACGTGCTTGTTTGTGTTAAAATTAATATAATCTATTAATAAATGTAGCGTCGGTAGCTCAAGGTTAGTGCGTTGGACTGAAAGCCGAAAGGTCCCAGGTTCAAGCCTGCACTGGGGCTAACAACATCTTTTCATGGAAACATTTTTCTATACCGCGCTACCTCTCGGCAGTAAATGGCAAGTCTACGAGAGTTAAAACATTTAAAACAAACAATAAGGATTAACTAATATTTTATGAAAATTTTTAATCAACATTAAATGCATATTTGTAAAAGTGGACGTTTTACCCCCTTACAATTAAAATGATACAATAAATATATGTTGGGAATGACATATAATGACATAACATAATGCAGTTCTCGAAATTTCATCTTAATTGGACAAGTGGGTGCGGTACCTCCTATAAAAGAAAAATGTTTGAAATGTCATATATTGGAAATTAATAGAGCTAGAGTGTTGGAACTCTATAATATTCAGTTTTTCGTTAATAAAATTCACTTCTTCAAGTTTTATCTTGATTGGACAAGTGTCCGTGATACAACCAAAAATTGTTAAAATTGTTAATATTAGTATAAATAGTCGGTCGCTGAAATGTGAATAACTCCAAAAAGAAAAATAGTTTTTATGGATTTCAAAATAAATGTTTTAAAATATTGATCACATATTTGACAATATTTTTTCTTGTAATTGTTGCGAAAATTTTCTGTGTTTGAGAGAGGGTGGGGC
Organism: Dryomyza anilis; assembly: GCA_951804985.1. NCBI lineage: Eukaryota > Metazoa > Arthropoda > Insecta > Diptera > Dryomyzidae > Dryomyza > Dryomyza anilis. The sequence goes on along the minus strand of OX638133.1, from coordinate 64,392,746 downwards.
AAAGTTGGATGTATATGACATAAATTGAGTGAAGCAAGATTGTAGGCAATTTAATTTACTATACAATGAAAAAAATAGTCTGAGGTCAATTTGACTTTTGAGGTTTTCGCCAACTTTGGGTACTCGTTTTTTTTTTTGAAGACTAGCACCCGCAAAACTGACATGCTTTACATCCCTAGTATCGACATTATACACAGAAAAAAAATCGTAAATATAGCCAAATGGTACATCAACACAATCAAATTATTGCTAAAACTGCACCGACTAAATTATTAATTGTATTAGCGTACAAATTCATCATATTAGCAATCGCATTTGCAGCCAACAGCTATATGTATTCGCATACCGCGTTGATGTTATAACAGTGCGTGGTCGCTATAGCAGTGAGTGGTAGCTGTAGCAGTGCGTGGTCGCTATAACAGTGCGTGGTGTGTGTTCGTGTACTCGCTTACAGCGCTGGTGAATTTAGTGGAATTCGTGAAATTGGTGGAATTTGCTTAGAATTAGAATTTTTAGTTGGCGGTTTGCGCGCATATCAGTTCACATTTGGTTCATGTCAAAAGAAACGCTTATAGAGTTTGATCATACTCTATTGGTGTCGTTGAAAATGATGATGATGGCAATAGTTTCATATTTAATTATGCTTCATAATCAGAAAAGTATATTTGTTATATACTTTCACAAGAAATTATATTATTCTTTTTTAATAAACTAAAAAAGAATTATAAGAATACTGTGAAAATACAAAAATACTTTTAAAATGGCGACCACACCAAATAATTATTATATTATATTATTTAAAATTAATGTAATTAATAATGTTATTTTTTAAACTATTGGATTGTATATATGTCTTGAGCAAAAAAAGATTAAATGTTAATAATCTTAATAGATTAATAAAGTTTGTAATACTTTTCTGCATTATATTGTTATACATGTTGTTTTACTTTGCATGTAATCCTTACTTACTTACTTAAATGGCCCTTACAACCGTGGGTCGGTTTTGGCCGCTGAGATGAAGCCGCGCCAGTCGGATCTGCTTTGCGCGCGCTGACGCCAGTTAGAAATACCAAGCGTTGCCAGGTTGTCCTCAACTTGGTCTTTCCAACGCAGATTTGGACGCCCTCTTCTACGCTGTCCACCTTCGAGTTTCGATTCAAGCACCTTCTTGGCTGGAGTGTTTTCATCCATTCGTTCGACATGACCTAGCCAGCGAAGCCGCTGGATCTTGATGAGCTTGACTATGTCAATGTCGTCGAATAACTCATACAGCTCGTGGTTCATCCTGATTCGACACTCGTTAGCAAAGAAGATAGGGCCAAAGATTGTACGGAGAATCTTTCTCTCGAACGCTCCCAGTACTCTCTCATCGGTGGAGGCCAGCGTCCATGTTTTTGCACCATAAAGTAGGACGGGCATGATGAGTGACTTGTAGAGCGTTATTTTTGTACGGCGAGAAAGGGCTCTGCTTCTCAATTGCCTACTGAGCCCAAAGTAGCACCTGTTTGCAAGAGTTATTCTCCGTTTTATCTCCAAGCTGACGTCGTTGTTGCTGTTTACGCTGGATCCCAGATAGATGAAGTCCTTCACAATGTCGAACTCGTGGGTGTCAAAATCAGCTTTTTGTCCAAGACGCACGGGCTCTTTTTTGCTTGTTGACACAATGAACTTCGTCTTGTGCTCGTTCACAGCTAGACCCATTCGACGCAACTCTTTCTCCAATCTGGAGAATGCTGCGCTGACTGCTCGTGTTCTCCTGCCAATGATCTCAATATCGTCGGCATATGCGAGCAGCATGACACTTTTGTTGAGGATAGTGCCGCTTTGACGGAGTTCGGCAGCTCGAACTATTTTCTCCATCAATAAGTTAAAAAAGTCGCACGATAGGGAGTCACCCTGTCTGAAACCTCGTTCGGTATGAAATGGCTCGGAGAGGTCTTTTCCTATTCTCATTGAGCAACGTGTGTTGCTCAGTGTCATCCTGCAAAGCCTTATAAGTTTCGCAGGTATAACGAACTCAGATATTGCGGCGTATAATATATATAATCGTATAATCGTTCCCTTATAGTCAACTAATAGGTGGTAGGTGTCGATCTGTTTTTCTAGGGTTTTTTCCTGGATTAGGCGCAATGAAGCCTCACTGATAAGGTCCAATCAGTCTGTTGACGATGGGCTTCAGTCTTTGACATAATACGCTCGATAGAACCTTGTATGCAATATTGAGTAGGCTGATCCCACGGTAGTTGGAGCAGATAGTAGAATCCCTTAAGGATTGAGCAGAGTACACTAGGTTCCAGTCACTTGGCATGCTTTCATCCGGCCATATTCTGCTTACGTGCTCGTGCATACTCTCTATTAGCCCTTTGCCTCCGGTATTAAACAATTCAGCAGGCAGGCCATCAGCACCTGCGACTTTGTTGTTTTTCAGCCGAGCACTGGCTGTTCTGACATTGTCATGGTCAGGTGGCGGAATCTCAACGTCGTCATCAAGTACTGGGGTTGCCGGGTTTACTTCTCTATCGGTGAAATTGCAGTCATCATCACCGGTCAGCTCCATATCTTCAGTGTGATCTGGATATCTGTCACTGGATTCCCGTTCTCATCTTTACAAGAAGAGGCTCCGGATTTTGAACCTCCGACTAGGCGTCTTATTTTCTCGAAGAATTTTCGATCCTCATTCCTGTCCCCATGCATCTCAATCTCCTCACACTCACGTCTTTCTGCCTCGCTTTTTTTACGCCTCTTTGTATCGCTCCTTCGCAGCTCGCGTAGCTACTGACTGCAGGGTGGATTTGAACGCAGCGCCTTTCTCTGCAGTGGCCGCGCGACACTATTGGTCATACCACTGATTCCTCAGGGGGCGTTGGAATCCAAGCAGCTCTTCGGTAGCCGTACGCATAGAGCAGGAGATATGGTTCCACTGCGTGCTTATATCATCGAGAGGAGGAGTGCTTTGTCTAAGCAGGTGTGGAGTCGAGTGGAAAAGGCTTGCGTTGTCTGTTGTGATTGCAGCTGTCCGAAGTCTAGCTTTCTCTGCATTTGGTTCCGTACGTTCTTCGCAGCGCTTAAGCGCTTGGCTGCTACAAGGTAATGATCCGAGTCCATATTGGCACCTCGGATAAGGACTGCGTCGAATAAAATTGTCCGCTACAAAAATGAAAAAATCTAGTAATCGAATTTTTATATAATAAAATATTTTATTTTGTAAATTATTTTTAGAAATAAAAAAAAATATAAAAAACCAGAAATTCATATTTTTTAATAAAAAGTTTTAATTTTTCCGGAACCCCTTCCATTAATGTTGTAATGGTAGTGTCCGACACCCTCACAGCTGCTGAAGACCACTTTCTTTTAAAGTCTGTAAGGTCTTTGGCCACTATTTTTGTTTTCTTCATCTCCCTTTTTACTAAAGCCCAGTATCTCTCAATCGGCCTGAGTTCTGGACCGTTTGGTGGATTGGCTTCTCTAGGCACCAAAATCACATCATTTTGTTGGATCCACTCTAAGGCCGTTTTGCTGTAGTGACATGAAGCGAGGTCAGGCCAAAAAAATGTGGACACTTAATGTTGGCGTAAAAATGGAAGCAATCACTTTTGCAAGCATTCCTTCACATATATTTCGCTATTAATTGTACCCGATGTCACGAATGAGCTGCTCCTTTTTCCACAACTGCAAATTGCCTGCCAAACAAGGAATTGCTTTGGGAATTTTGTCTTTTTTTTTATTTGAATTTTTCAGCGACATTTCCTCGAGAATCGGCTGTATAAAATTTCTGCCCAGGTAGCTGAGAAAAATCCGCTAAAAATAAGTTTCGTCGTCCATTATGCCGTCGTCGAATTTTTAAAAAAATCTTGGTTCAGCTTTTTAGCTCGTTGTTTTGCGGTTTCATTCCTGACGGCATTTCTATCCGGAACTTTTTGGACTTTGTACGTCTTCAGCCCAGATTCTTTCTTAGTCCTGCGCACGAAAGATTCTGAGCAATCCGCCTTTCTCGTCAATTTCCTTCCGGATATGCTTGGATCTTTCTTTAAAATATTCACAACGATCATGCCTTTTTTTGAGTATTGATCTTCCGATCAATACTCAGGTCTTCCTTAAAGCGGTTGATAACGCGAGAAATGGTCTTATGGTTAGCCCCTACCTCCTTGGCAATTTTTTTAAAAGACCAACTAGGTTGTTTTTTAAAATTTTAATTATATTTTCTCGCACTTCCACTTCGTTTGCCATTTTCGCGTTAAATAAATTTTGTATTGACTATAACTGACACAAATTATTTTCTGCCATTTAATTCAGAGCTACTATGATCAAATGTTTTTAATTTGAATCTTGGAATAGCACATTATGGGAAGATATGTAACGGACAATTTTATTCGACGCAGTCCTTAGTGCGTACGTCTATCACGCTCGAAACGTGCCTTCCGTCAATCACAACGTGATCAATTTGGTTTCGAGTTTTTTGATCGGGCGACAACCATGTGGCCTTGTGGATATCGAAATGTTCGATTCTAGTGCTACTAACTACCAGGTTTCGTGCTGCGGCGAAGTCGATTAGCCTCGTTTTGTTATCCGAAGTGTTGGCATGGAAGCTAAATTTTCCGATTGTGGGACAATAAATGGCTTCTCTTCCCACCTTGGCGTTAAAATCGCCTAGCACGATTTTGATATCGTGGCGGGGGCAGCGCTCGTAGAAGCGCTCTTTTGTCTCGTCATCTTTCTCGTTCGTCGGATCGTGTGCACAAATTAGGCTGATATGGAAATATTTAGCCTTGATGCGGATTGTTGCCAGCCTTTCGTCCACTGGCGTGAACCTAGAGACAAGGTGGCGGAGTCTCTTGCCGACCACAAATCCACATCCAAATTCGTGTCTCTCCGCATGGCAGCTGTAGTAGATATCACAGGACGCTTTTCGAACAGCCCTGTCCCGTCCATCGCATCTCCTGGATAGCGGTGATGTCAGCCTTATATTTTTCGAGGACATCTGCCAGCTGGATAGAGGCACCTTCCCTATAAAGCGTCCGAACATTCCAGGTGCATATCCGGAAATCATGGTCCTTAAAACTTTTGCGTGTGTCGTCATCGTTGTAATCGGTCGTTATACGAGGCTTCTTTTTTGTTTTCATTGGGGACATAGGTTTTTTCCGTGGTGGGACCCAAACCCAACGCACGAACCCTCACTCTGAGGGAGATGCTCGCCACTCACTTTAGCCGACTTCTACACCGAGTGGTGTAGAGCGCCGTTTCCAGGGACTTCCACGAGGAGGACTTCCACCGAAGTGGAGATGTCACCATTTGACAATTTGCCAATTCTGGTGACCAGTGAGTTGCTTGAGACGACACTGACAAGGATTGCGCTGGCTTCGCCATATTGAAGCACTCAGATACGTTGCCTTGTGATAATCGCCCCCATAGTCCCTGCATGTAATCCTACGAGATTAAAATTAATGCTGAAAAATATTGAAAATACGAATTTGTTTTTGTAAAAAAAGTTTAAAAAATATTTATAAATAATATATTTTTATTACATTATTTTATTTATACACTATTTTCCGTCGAAAAGACGTTTTGAATAATAAAGCGAGCACTCGAGTGAATGTTACTAACATGGCGACTACAAATTTATTTCAGTATCGCAGGTTCAAATCTCGACCGTGGTCCTAATTTTATTTTTTTGCTTCTTTTTTTTTGTTATTAATGTCAATAGCTATAAGTATTTTTAATGTGTGAAAAGTTGGTCGCTTTATAATTTATTTATCTTTGAATATATATATTTTTTTATAATTCTTAAGTACTAATTACAAAAAAAATCAGAAAGAATAAAACACAAAAATTAGCAAAAATAAAAAATGTTCCCTTGCCGAGATTCGAACCTGCGATTTTGAACTAAATTTAGTAAGTATGGGTTACAATTGAACCTTTTATTTAAATTATTATATAAACTGAGAATAAACTATTTGAGTTTAAATTTTTACCTTTATGGTTTAAAATTATTAAATCATCAGAAAAATAAACTATTTGAGTTTAAATTTTAATAAGAATGGATTAATTTTAAATTTTTATATATACTAAAAACATTACATTTTCATATCTAATAAAAAATATATTAAATTTCAATCTGAGAAAGTTTAAAATTGGGTGTAAACTATTGATAAGTTTAAAAATTAGACATAAAAGTATTTAAATCATCTGCAATCCAAAGAAGGGTTTAAAAAATATTCCAACATTTTTTACCGTGTGTATTTTGTCAAAAAATTCAAATTTGTTCGATGAAAAACAGTAACAAATCTGAAATTTTGAAATAATTTTTAATTTGGACAGCGAGTTGAATATTTTACGAAGTGTATTTTGTCAAAAAAGTCAAATTTGTTCGATGAAAAACAGTAACAAATCTGAAATTTTGAAATAATTTTTAATTTGGACAGCGAGTTGAATATTTTACGAAGAAAAAATAAACTACGAGTTGGTGGTTTTTATATTAACATTCACGGTTACGAGAGTCTGATACCAACTATGTCAGAAATAGACAATTAGATTATGACTGACAAATTGATATAAGAAATATTTATTATTAATGAACTACAAAAGTTATTGCAAACAAATATTTATTAAATAATTAAATAATTAAATAATTAAATAATTAAATAATTAAATAATAAAATAATTAAATAATTAAATAATTAAATAATTAAATAATTAAATAATTAAATAATTAAATAATTAAATAATTAAATAATTAAATAATTAAATAATTAAATAATTAAATAATTAAATAATTAAATAATTAAATAATTAAATAATTAAATAATTAAATAATTAAATAATTAAATAATTAAATAATTAAATAATTAAATAATTAAATAATTAAATAATTAAATAATTAAATAATAAAATAATTAAATAATTAAATAATTAAATAATTAAATAATTAAATAATTAAAAAATTAAATAATTAAATAATTAAATAATTAAATAATTAAATAATTAAATAATTAAATAATTAAATAATTAAATAATTAAATAATTAAATAATTAAATAATAAAATAATTAAATAATTAAATAATTAAATAATTAAATAATTAAATAATTAAATAATTAAATAATTAAATAATTAAATAATTAAATAATTAAATAATTAAATAATTAAATAATTAAATAATTAAATAATTAAATAATTAAATAATTAAATAATTAAATAATTAAATAATTAAATAATTAAATAATTAAATAATTAAATAATTAAATAATTAAATAATTAAATAATTAAATAATTAAATAATTAAATAATTAAATAATTAAATAATTAAATAATTAAATAATTAAATAATTAAATAATTAAATAATTAAATAATTAAATAATTAAATAATTAAATAATTAAATAATTAAATAATTAAATAATTAAATAATTAAATAATTAAATAATTAAATAATTAAATAATTAAATAATTAAATAATTAAATAATTAAATAATTAAATAATTAAATAATTAAATAATTAAATAATTAAATAATTAAATAATTAAATAATTAAATAATTAAATAATTAAATAATTAAATAATTAAATAATTAAATAATTAAATAATTAAATAATTAAATAATTAAATAATTAAATAATTAAATAATTAAATAATTAAATAATTAAATAATTAAATAATTAAATAATTAAATAATTAAATAATTAAATAATTAAATAATTAAATAATTAAATAATTAAATAATTAAATAATTAAATAATTAAATAATTAAATAATTAAATAATTAAATAATTAAATAATTAAATAATTAAATAATTAAATAATTAAATAATTAAATAATTAAATAATTAAATAATTAAATAATTAAATAATTAAATAATTAAATAATTAAATAATTAAATAATTAAATAATTAAATAATTAAATAATTAAATAATTAAATAATTAAATAATTAAATAATTAAATAATTAAATAATTAAATAATTAAATAATTAAATAATTAAATAATTAAATAATTAAATAATTAAATAATTAAATAATTAAATAATTAAATAATTAAATAATTAAATAATTAAATAATTAAATAATTAAATAATTAAATAATTAAATAATTAAATAATTAAATAATTAAATAATTAAATAATTAAATAATTAAATAATTAAATAATTAAATAATTAAATAATTAAATAATTAAATAATTAAATAATTAAATAATTAAATAATTAAATAATTAAATAATTAAATAATTAAATAATTAAATAATTAAATAATTAAATAATTAAATAATTAAATAATTAAATAATTAAATAATTAAATAATTAAATAATTAAATAATTAAATAATTAAATAATTAAATAATTAAATAATTAAATAATTAAATAATTAAATAATTAAATAATTAAATAATTAAATAATTAAATAATTAAATAATTAAATAATTAAATAATTAAATAATTAAATAATTAAATAATTAAATAATTAAATAATTAAATAATTAAATAATTAAATAATTAAATAATTAAATAATTAAATAATTAAATAATTAAATAATTAAATAATTAAATAATTAAATAATTAAATAATTAAATAATTAAATAATTAAATAATTAAATAATTAAATAATTAAATAATTAAATAATTAAATAATTAAATAATTAAATAATTAAATAATTAAATAATTAAATAATTAAATAATTAAATAATTAAATAATTAAATAATTAAATAATTAAATAATTAAATAATTAAATAATTAAATAATTAAATAATTAAATAATTAAATAATTAAATAATTTAATAATTTAATAATTTAATAATTTAATAATTTAATAATTTAATAATTTAATAATTTAATAATTTAATAATTTAATAATTTAATAATTTAATAATTTAATAATTTAATAATTTAATAATTTAATAATTTAATAATTTAATAATTTAATAATTTAATAATTTAAAAATTAAATAATTAAATAAATATATATTTTACCACCATTTTGTTTTAAATGTAATTAATCTAACTATTATAATTACTTAAAATTAATTAAAAATAAAATTTACATAAACATATAAATATATAATTATGTAATTAAATTAATCATTTTCATACATAATAAGTTAATTATTTTCATTAATAAAAAATATATTTATTAACTATTCGATTATATTTTCTTATTAGGGATTCCGAAATATGCAAGGATCACGAAATAAATTTTGTACAAGACTGAATAGTACATTTCTACGAAAATGGTGTAAGTATTATATTTGTTAAATAAAAGGAGGCATCGTTTCCATGATATCATTCGTAAGCTCTTTTTCGTTGTTATAATGAGTGATAGTGAAACTTCAAATATTTCAACTGTTGCTATTACTCGTTATCCCTCATAATATAAACTGTGTTTCCGTGACGTGTCATCTAAAGCCACTGTGCTACTTTCTACACTAAGAAAACAAAAATTTTTAACAGAAATATCAATGCCCTAAATATCAAGTTATTTACAAATTATTTAGAACGTGTTTGAAACAAACATCCGGCACATACGATAATTTTGCCCGCAAACTTGCATCAGAAGCTGTCAAGGATATGTGGCCGAAAAATGATGAGGAAAAATATGTATTGTATTTGTTCCTTTTACTCCTGCAAGGAGCATAGGGCCGCCACAAGATTATTCCAATAAGTTCTATCTGATGCACGATGTTTAATTTCATTCCAACGGAGCTGTAAATCCGATATTTCAATTTACCGTCTCCAGGTGTGTGATGGTCTTCCTATACGTCGGCTACCCTGCGGGTTCCAGTCTATGGCTTGTTTAGCAATATCGCTGGGTTGTTTACGCAATGTATGTCCAATCCAATTCCATTTGCGTTTACAGATTGCAATCTGGATAGATTGTTGACCAGTTTCTGACCAGAGACGATAATTTAAGATTGTTCTAGGCCAGAATATGTGTAGAATTCTTCTCAGGCATTTATTTATAAAAACTTGTATGGAATGTATGTCACGTGGTGCTGCATTTCACGTCTCGCATCCATATAACAGTGTGGATTGAATATCTTTAGCTTCATCCTTCTTGATATATATGATGAGTTCCACACTGATTTGAGTTGTCCGAATGCTTGCCGGGCTTTGTTCATGGGGCTGGAGATGTCAGCTTTGAAACCACCACTTTTATCCAATATGCTTCCCAGATAACAGAATGATTCTACTTCGTCAAGTGGTTGATTCTGAACTGTTAATGTCTGCTCATTGTTTACGTTTATTCTCATTATTTTTGTTTTGCTGATATTTATTTTCAGGACAACGTGTGATGCAGTTTCTTGGACTAGAGATAGCTTAGATTGCATGTCTCAAATGGTGTGAGTAAGTAGACAAATGTCGTCAGCATAGTCAAGGTCCTCTAATCTGCCTTGGAGACCCCAAGTGATTCCCCTTCTATGAGTTGTTGGTTTATGCATAACTATGTCCAGTACGCAGTTAAAAAGCAGGGGACATAGCACACACCCTTTCCGTACACCGGAGTTAATGTTTATTTTGTTGCTGAGTTCTTTTTCGTGAAGAATACGACGAGTGGTGTTTTCGTATAGGCCTTTGATGAGACTTATTAGCTTAGCAGGCACACCTTTACATTCTAATGCGTTCCATATGGCTGCGTGATTTAGGATGTCAAAAGCCTTCTCAAAGTCTATAAACGTTAGGTACAAAGGTGATCTCCATTGTGCAGACTGCTCGATGATCACTCTTAGGCTGTTAATATGATCGTCACAGGATTTGTGAGCCCGAAAACCAGCTTGTTCCTTTCTAAGCTCAGGAACAAGAGAAGTTGAAATTATTTTATTTATTATTACTACTTTGTTGATCATGATCGAGAGCATAGTACCTCTCCAATTTTTTTTGGATGTTAGATCTCTTTTTTTTGGTAAATTTACGATAACACCTTCAGAAATTTCCTCAGGGAGGAGTTCCGTATACCAGAACTGGTTTATAATTCGGGAACTCGTTGTTGCGTCAATTTTTAACAGCTCTGGAGAGATATTGTCTATACCAGGCGATTTGTTGTTTTTCAGTGATTTTATTACATTGCAAGTTTCAGTAACATTGGGGCGTTTGATGGTGATATTTGTGTTCGTCGAATGTGATCCACAGCTGCATATTGAGCAGCTGTGGGTAGGAATGACGATAAAATCGTTGTATAGAATTCTTCCCAAAGTTTCAGTTATTGTTGTTTGGATATAACGACTTCTCCAGCATCGTTTTTCAATGGTTTAACAGTGGGTTTTGAACTAGTAGCTATTTTCTTTGCCGCACGATAGATATCTCCCATACGATATGTTTCGACAGCAGCCTGCGCAACACTGGCGATACTGTTGACCCAGTTTCGTTTGTCTCGCCGGGCACTCCGCTTGCTTCTCGTTTGAAGCGATTGTGGAACTGTTGACACAATGCTTTGCTGTTCTGCTGTTATTAATTGAAGCTTTAGCTTCCTTTCTCACCAATACTAGACTCCAGGTTTCATCACTAATTCACTCCTTACGGAAGTCATTTTTATATCCCATATGATTGTCTGCAGCTAGTGTTAATATCTTTTTTTTTCCTCCCAGCAACGATCTCTATTATTGTTATTCTGAAGCGATGTTTTCAATGCTAACGTGAAAGAATTTGCAACTGTTGAATTATTAAATTTATCAACGTTATATCTTCTTTGGGATATTTGTGTGTCCTTTTTAATGGCGTCAATTTTTATGAGGATTGTTGCGATTACCAAATGATGATCACTTGCGACATCGGCTCCTCTTTTATTACGCACATCTAGAAGTGAGCCTCGCCATTTTCTGCTGTGATGTGATCGATCTGGTACTCAGTTATACCGTCAGGAGAAACCCATGTCACTTTATGTACCCTTGGATGAGGTGTGCCACCAATAACCAGGATTTTTTTTGTACATGTCTCCACATGCAGTTCTCCATTCTCTGTCAGCCGCCCAATCCATGCTTTCCCATTGTGCTCTCTACGCTGGTGTATTTGCTCCAACATGACCGTTAAAATCATCCATCATTATCACGATATCACCTCGGTGAACTGATGTTAATACTCTGTTGAAAAGGTCATAAAACGATTCTTTTGAAGATAATTCGGCTGCTTCTGTTAGTGCATAGCACTGTATGAATGTGAGATTGCAGGCTCGAGTACGCAGTCTTGCAGTTATAGTTCGAATAAGGGCTTTCTTCGCTGGCTGTGAGAGTAATGGATCGAGGTTCATCACATGTCATTCCGGAATAGAGTAGGGTAAGACCATCGGCAGTTGTAAATTCGCCTGAATCATACCAGCGTGTTTCGCACAATCCGAGCATTGTAAGTTTGTAGGTTTTAAATTCTTTGCAGACCTGTGCCAGGCGAGATGTTTCAGAGAATGTCCTAACATTCCATGTTCCAATTTATGTCCTTGTTTTCATGCCAAAGGTCATCGCCTTTAAATCGGAATTATTAGTAATTATTCTTGATGTTGCGATTTCGGTAATCAGGGTTTATTTAAGACGAATGGCTGATTGGGCCAAAGCATTCGATCCTGGTGTTGGGGCTGTCAACTTCGCCTCCAAGCGTCCAGTGGTTGCGCAGGGATTTAGTCCATGCGGCTAATAAGGTTATACCGCCCAAGGTCGGTTGTGATATTGGATTTGTTGGTTGGCGCCAATTGCTCGCCACGACGTTACAAAGATCACAGGCAAACTCGGTCTTTAGTGGGAACCCGAAACACCCTCCGAGACTCTCCCCTTGCTACTGCTGATTGTCCGCGACTGCCATAGGCAGCTACTCCACAGATCTGCAGAACGTACCACTATCCGCAACCTGTGACGTGTCCGGTAGCGCTCAGTTGTGCTTCCCGTAAAATATATCATACATTATCATAAAAATTAAAATGTATGATATATTATCCGCAAGGGCAAAGATGGAAATCTCAAAAATTGCCGTACTAAAATCTGGCAGGATATTTGATATCCTGACAGCATATGCAGTCAGTGTTCTTAGCCAGTATAATTCCAAAGAACGCAAGCAAAAAGGAATCGAAATTAGTGGGATATGCAGACGCGGATTGGACTGCAAATATCGACGATAGAAGATTGTACACCGGCTACGTCATTTAATTGGCTAATGCAGCAATCACGTGGGAGTCTCGCAAGCAGATAACTGTTGTGATGTCGAGCACCGAAGCAGAATACATGTCTCTGTCCGAATAAATGAAAGAAGTGATCTACTTGCGACGTTTTCTGTCAGAAATCCAGGGTCCACAGCAAAAAACAAAAATGCAGTTAGTTTATAATCATTAAATTAAATTTGTTTATTAAAATGTGTTAGAATAGCAGATGTGTTAGAATAGCAAATGATTCTCGCTACTTTATTATATTCTACTTTGTTAATTTTCAATAAATATGTTTTATAAATAGTGTTATTATGTTTTCATAATTTTCTGTTTTTGAATAAATTTGTTTCAGTCCGAAATATCGTTTGAACAATCAGCATCGTTTTCAAATGAAAACTATCAATTTTTTGTTAGAGTGCTGTCACGTGACCAGTTGTGTAAGAGTATTTCACACTGCTTTCCCCGTAGGTATTAAACAAAAAGCATATTCCATATATATTCATGCGGATTATGGAATCCGGCGAATTCGTTGCGGCGGGATATCTGCACTCGACTCACGTTTTCTGAGTAAATTTATTATTAAATCCATGCGAGTTGAAATCCGCAAAAAATTACTCTGAATCTTAGTTGACTTTTGTGAAGTGTCAACTAATAAATAAATTCAACATTTTTAAAAAATACTTCGTATTAAAGCCATTGAAAGATTCCGTCACAGCTATTACTTCACACCAGTGCGCAGGCTGGTGACAGATTGGCACTTCAACCCCACCAGTCGCTCTTCCGGCGTTTCGGACGCACTTTCCTACGTTGAGCACCATCTGGTACAGAATTGAATACATTTTGTCTAAGTCAGCGGATGCGCTAGCACTTAATGTACATGACTATGTCAATGGCGACGTAGAGTTCATACAGTGCATCGATCCATCTGATTAGATTTTTCAAGAAATTTTGTCTATTGGTTTTAGCAAGCGTCCATGCCTCAGGGCCACAGATGAGGACTGCCACGAGAGTAGCCTCCGCTCCTCAATTGCCTACTGAGCCTAATTTTAGTATCTGTGGGGAAGATTTGTTCTTTAGCTAATATCAAGTCCGACACTTTATTTTTGTTGATAGCATCGAAAATGTGGATGTCAATGAGTGCACTCATAGACTTCGTCTTCACGGGTGTGAACCTGGAGACAATGTGGAGGAATCTATTTCCCACTACAAATCGCCAACCAAATTCGTGGCTCTGCAGCTCTATGGCAGCGGTAATAGATGTCACAGAAGCGCGACAGGTTATAATCATAGAATTTCTTGGATTGCGGTAATTTCAGTCTTGTCTTTTTCATGGACATCAAACATCCCTATAAATGGTTCGGATGTTTCAGGTGCATATTCGTAATTATAGTCATTTGCGTGGATTGTCATCGTGTCTTCGCTGATTCTTCTTTTACATGCCGGGTTAGAAGCCCTTCGCAAAACCCCATTTTTGGAGGTACAAAATTCCTGTCTCGTTTTCCCCGATGATACCTTCTGGTTAATACCCGATCTTCAGCTGTTTGCTCAGTTAACGCTGTTCACATACGCGAAGGTGGGACTAGGAATGATGTAGAATATGCTATGATAAACTATTGCGCACTACATCATTATAAACCTACAATAAATATAAATATAATTAATTTCATTTCAAATTCCCCTTACTTTCTTTGCGGATTTTAAGTGATAAAATGTATATGAACATCGGATTTTTTTCGTTTTACATTATAAAATATTTTATTCTGAATATTTAATTATTTATTTTCAATAATTAAAATATGAGAAAATTGTATGGCCGCAACAAATCCGCCGGATTCCATAATTAACATGATTGTTAATTTATCTGCGATTAAGGACGTTTTCTATGTTAATAACTACGCAATATAGCCTTCATTAAATTGTATGTATTTGTCTGAACAATTTTTAATAATAAATATTTTATTTTCAGGGATAATCATAGTATTTGCATTGATACTACTGATACTAGGTGTTCTGGTCACTTTCGGTTATACAGTTCTAATTAACAGTATAATTGATTACCAAATAGCACTTCGACCAGGCAGCAAATCATACGAATGGTGGTCTAAACCACCGGTAGAACCAAAAATATCTGTTTTTGTATATAATGTAACAAATGCTGATAGATTCCTAAACAATGGAACAAAACCAGTTCTGGATGAATTAGGACCATATGTTTACACGTAAGTTCAGCACACATACATATTTTTACATATTTGTAATAATTGCTGGTAAATAATTACTATTTTTTTCAATTTCACGCTTTTTTTTGTGTTTTGCTCAAATAATACTGTTCTACAAATTGAGGGTCTCCTGATTCTTGCTTTTACTCAGATATTTTGCACAAAATCGAGTCAAAGTTGCAAAAAAGGCCGCTTTTGGTACTTTATATCGCAATATATCGCACGATTTCGACATTTTGCAGATACAAACTTTATCACAAAATAAAATATGAACCTTGCCCTCCGGATAATTGGCAAAATAAATCTGTGTCCAGATATTAGTTTTTACAGTCAAATCAAAAAGAAATTTGTGTAACCTAAAAAGTGTGTCGAGAGAGTAATTTATCACAAAAATGTTTGAAACTTTATTTTACTTAAATTTTTCGGAATATTTTTTAAATTTGTTTATGAAATATTTGATTATGAAATATTTGATTTAAATTGAGGGAATTTCACGCAGAGATATACAATTTCATATTGTGTGTATTTGATTAAGCAGGCTTTAATGGGTTAAAAAAAATCTATTACACATCCGTCGTCAAAGAATGCTTATAAGCGACTAAACTGAAATTTTTGAAAATTTGACATGAAAAAAATAAAAAATGCGACTCTTTATCAAAATTAAATTTGTAAAATTGTTTGTTGTTCCCTATAGTATATTGAAAACTTTATTTAAACGTATGGTTGATATGGAAATATTTTTCGTGACGAATATGAAAACTAAATACATTTTTATACTCTACACTAAGAGTGAAAGGGTATATTTAGTTTGTTACGCCTTTTGTAACACCCAGAAGGAAGCATCTCCGGTATGGAAAAGTATATATATTCTTGATCAGCATGATCTCCTTAGTCGATTGTCCGTCTGTCTGTTGAAATTACGATTACAGAAAAAGTAGAAGAGCTAGAGCAATGAAACATTAGATTTAGATTACTTATATATCTAAGCTGTCTGAACAAGAAAATGGCATGATCGGTCTATTGTGACCTGAGAACGGACCTCTTATGTTCAAATACCTCATATAAAATGTAACTACATATCAATTTTACTGTATACGTGCTTAGGTACATTTTTTTGGTAAAATATGTATTGCTCAAATACATACATGCTCAAATACATGAAACTAATGGTTTCCGGCAAAACGACTTGTGGTTCAACAAAAAAAATCGAAATTCGGTACACCTACCCATTTGTAAATATGGGTATCAAATGAATGGAAATACTTCAGCGATTGAAAGTTTGTAGTTATTTTCGGGATTCGTATATCCTGGTAACCTATATATCACTTTTAATGGTAACCACACATATGTGTAGGGTATTCCATAGTCGGGCCCGACCGACTATAAAAGTCCGCCCCATGTGACCGAACTTACTCATGTGACCTAACTTTCCCAACTCGTTTTTATTACGGAAATAGATAGCGGACAATAGTAGAAGGCTAATGGTACCCTTTGTGTGGTCCGTGACCCGCAAAAGAGGTAAAACTCCATTTATGACCCAATTTATTTTATTTCGAAAATCGATAGAGGACGGCATTACCCGAGTGGAAATTTCGTTGAGGATGCGATCATTGTTTAATGAGGCAGCCAGATTTCAAATCAGGCAATGTTCAGGGGTTTTCATCATCTGTTAAATACAGAATCGGTTAAAAATTAAACAAATAGCAATAATATATATTTTTATATAGAGATAATGCCCTTATTGCATAAAACGATAAAATAACTTTATGCAATCGACCTGGGATTGCACAAGAGGATAAAAGGCACTGCTGTGTTAATATTCGGTGCGAATATTGTAAACAGGGTCGCATTTACAAAAGGCCGAAAAATATAGACAAATGCGTTTTCAAAAAACACAAAATAAAAAAATCGACTAATTTTCAGAATGTTTGCGCTTTTTTAAAGGAGCCCAAAATATAGAGAAAGTCGTAAAATTTTCAAAAAAGCATTAAATTGGAAATGCGCCATTACAATATTTTTGCGCCTCTACAGTAGGGCGCAAATTATAGTGAAAGGCGCAAAATGTTCGAAACGTCACAAAATGTAAAAGGCGCCGAATTTACATAAATTTTGCGTCTTTCTAAAAGAGAGAAAAATATAGAGAAAGGCGAAAAATATTCAAAAAAAAACATAAAATTGCAAATGCGCTTAATTTACGAAATTTTTGCGCCTCTACAAAAAGGCGCTAAAATTTAAAAAAAAAACACATTTTTTTTTTAATATGCGTTTTTTCCACTTTGTGTTTGTTTTGAAAATTTTACGCCTGTATTTTATGTCCTTTTGTAAAGACTCAAAAAATCTGTAAGTTATGCCCTATTTTAATTTTGATTGTTTTTTTTTAATAGTTTACTATTTTGTAAAGACTCAAAAAATCTGTAAGTTATGCCCTATTTTAATTTTGATTGTTTTTTTTAATAGTTTACTATTTTTTGAGCTTTTTTTCTATACATTGCACTTTTTTATACAAATTACTTACTATCTTCAGATTACTAATATTCTGTAAATAACGTGCCTTTTTAATTGTTCGCTCTTTTTTAAATTTTGAGTCTTTTAAACTAAACTTTAAATTAAAATCAGCTTTGTGATACTTTAATCTTTGTTAAAATTGTCCAAAATATCGGGTATACTTTTATTGTTAAGTTGACTTTAAATTGTCTACGAATGTTTTAAATATTTTTAGATATATATCAAAATATCAGTTTAGAAACATTTTTTCGACATATCTCAAACAGGCAAAGGTGAAGTTTGTATCAGTAGCTGTCTGTTTTCTGGCCGATCCCAAAATATTCCACAAAATTTTATAACCTGCTATGCATTTACCAAAATATTCCATTTATCTGTGTTGGCAGGAATTATGCCCTAAATATTCCTGATAAATTACGTTTTCAGTCTTTTTGAAATTAAAAAAAATCTGTATTAAATTAATAATTGGTCAAGTAACTATTATTTTTTACTTCTTGAATAAATGGTACAAAAAATAGGTGAAACGTCAAACTTGGTACAAATGTTATACATCAGGCATGTCAAACTCATTTGGCGTCATGGGCCGCATTGGCAACTCAAAAGATGAGGCGGGCCGCAATTGTGTACCATACAAAAAAATCGCTCGTTTTCACATTTGGTTCTTCTGTTGTAAAATAAAATATAATGTTAAGATGATAACATTTCCATTGATCCTCGTTAAAAGCGCCTTAGGCATTTTGCAAAAAATGGTGCGATTTTTGTCTGTTTGAAATATATCGTAAAAATGTTTGAATTTCTTTGATCCTGCCAAAAATTTTGTTAGGGGTATATACAATGGAGTATATTTCAAACACCAGAGACAATTTTGTAAAACAGATCATCCAAAATTGTTGCAACTTTTTATGTCCGCAAAATCGTACGATATCTAATTAGCTCTTGTACCAATGTCGAAGGCCAAATCTTACTAAAACTATAAAAAAAATAGTTCAAAGCGACATATGGTCGTTTTTTTTTTTTCGAAACGATAATAAAAACGATTCTGGATTAATATTGCATCAAATAGTTCAAATATATAGAGATATATTTCAAAAACATTGCGATGTGGAAAATGTTTAAATATCCTAATATAAAATTTTACTCTACTAAAATTACGAAATTTTAAAAATAAGCAAGATCGAATTTTTGTTATCCAAGTTAGTTCGAGAAAACTTCGAGGCATAAATCACATGGCAGACTTCTTACCAAACATATTGAAAAAGTTTTTTTTTAAATATCGTATATAAATTTGATATTTATATAAATTTGAAATTTATATAAATTTGAAAAAGGTTCCTTTTTATGCACAACTAATTTAAATTGCAAGGACAATCCAAGGGATGTACGGATTTAGGAGTTATAACAAAGTTTATTTTATTATCCTTAAAATGTGGTTTGCAGCATTCTACGGTCAAGAGTTTTTTTCTACATTCACAAAAAGTGATTATTGATTAATTTTTTGAAACTTTGGACCACTGTATCTCTGGAGAAGGTGAGTCTGGAACTCTGATAGATTTGGTGTGGAATGTGTCTAAACAAAAAGTTTTACTTACTAAAAAAAATGTTAAAATGAATACAATTCCAATTTTTACAATGCAAGACTCTTGTCTACAAATTTGTGATTCTTGTTTTATTTTGATTTCGCCTTTATTTGATACTGGAGCTAATTCCGAAAATGGTTTTGTTAAATAGGGTCTAGTTTTTAATATTTTTAGGTTTTAATTATTTTTTTCTCCTTTTATTTTTAATAGTCGAACCAAAAATAATAAAGTAGTTATCATTTCGTTGTTAGACGTACAAAACTATGCGGTACTATATATTTTTTGTAAATGCCGGTGAAATATAGCCAAGGTAAATTCAAAACTTTACATTAAATTTAAAATTTTATGAATAAAAAACAATATTACTTGATGAAAAAAAGATAAACATTATTGTTATGCCATTTGTTCAACGCCATGTTTAATCTTTAAAATGAAAATTATGAAAATAAATTATGACTCGAGTCTTCGAGTCTCAATTTCTCATTATTAAATTTTGGAAAATATAAAAATATTTTTTTTTTTTTAATAAATTAATAAATTTTTAACCAAGAATAAATGGTAATCTTGATTATGCCTCCGTTATTTAATATAATAATCATTTTAACGCCTGAAAATAAAATATTTTTAAAAATGTTCAATTCTTAAAAATATATTTTTCTTATATTATTTAAAAAGTCTTCGCGGGCCGCGTGTTTGACATGCCTGTTATACATAAAAAAATCTAATTAAAATATTTTTGGTATATGGTTTCCAAAATATGCTGACTTGAAAAGTGAAAATTATCATTAAATACACATTGTGTATATCTGAAATAGTTTACAAACGAGATGTCGGTATATGATACACAAATTTATGTTTGTTTCTAAAGGGTACTGAGATATGTATACCTTCCTAAAATCAGAGACCAAAAATAATTATTATTTTCAAATTTATATGTAAAAAGTCATTGTAAGAAATGATGCCACTATAAAAAAAAGGGTACCATTAGATTACATTTTATGAACATTTTTAATAATGGCGTTATAGTCCCATAGACTGTTAAATTTTAAAATATTTTTTTATAATTATATTTGAGAAATATAAATAAATGTTTGATTAATATTAATCAAAGTAAAAAATAATTATTTTTGATAAATATTTTCAAAAGTCTATTATAATTTTTATTTTTGTTAAATATTTATTTTAAATAAAAATTTAGTATTATTGAGATGAAAAAAAATTCAAAATCTCCAAACAAAAAAAAATTAGCTGAACTTTTCTTAACCGGATGAAGTGAAATCTTTTTTTTTTTTTAACTATCCTCTATGTTTGGGTCCCACTTAAATAAGGAAGCGGTCGGACGGTACCATAGTTAAATCGAAAACTCATACTCATAAATTAAAATTTTTATTTTAGACAAATATTTATTTAAAATAAAAATTAATTATTATTATTGAGATGGAAAATACCGTTACTTCTATCAAAAAATATCAAAATCTCCAAACAAAAAACAATTGGCTGAACTTTTCTTAACCGGATGAAGTGAAATCTTTTTTTCTTCAAACTATCCCCTCTGTTTGGGACCCAGACTAAATTAGAAAGCGGTCGAACGGTACCCTAGTTAAATCTAAAAATCATATATGAAGGTACTGAAATGAAAGGTAATGGTCTCACGATTAATATGTAATTATTTTCATGGTCCGATAAACCTAGTGACCTCAGGACGAATAACATATAAATAGTCTATTTTAAATAAGAATTAAATATAGATACAAGTGTAGGTACCCAAACGAAAGGAAATTAACTCAGAATTCTATTGTACACTTTTGTATTTATGTTTTTAAAAATACATTTTTTTAATATTTTCTAAAAAAAAAATTCCTGTCGATATAATTTCCGCAATATATTATAATTAACTGTTTGGCCACTTCTACAAAATTTAAAAAAATATGTGATTTTTTCAGAGTTACCTATTCAATTATAAATTTTGTTGTCATTTAGATAAATAACACTGTGCGCACATTTGACAACAATTTTCGACACCAGAAATGAAAGTTGCATATTCTTACGGATTTGGACATTCAAAAAACAATGGCGTTTTCAGTTTTTTCCCTACACGTACAGTTTCAAGGATATTTGATATAAACGAAAAACCACGTTTTTGAGGATTCTATAGGTTGGTAAGCGTTGATTATAAAGTCAGACTAATTTTTATTTTATTCAAAACATGCATAACAGAACACAAATTATATTGATTATAATGTCAGACTTATAAAAATAAGTCTGACATTATAATCAACGCTTACCAACCAATAGAATTCTCAAGAACGTGGTTTTTCGTTTTTGTCAAATATCCTTGAAACTGGACGCGTAAGGAAAAAACTGAAAACGCCATTATTCTTAGAATGTCAAAATCCATAAGAATATGTAACTTTTATTTCTGGTGGCAAAATGGGTGCGCACAGTGTAATTAAATATTTTTCTGAACAATCAGCATTTCATTTTTATTTTTTTTTTTTACTTAATTACAAATCCTAATGGTTATGAGATCATGAAAATAATCATATAATTACAAACATGGCTTTATTACCTTTCATTTGAGTACCTGTATGACCATATAGGTAGGTGCACCGGTTTTAGATTTTCTAGGGTACCACAGATCCGATCGCACGCAATTGTTTTTGTTTTTAACCAAATAAAATTGGTGGTTTAAAGAAACAAGTTGGTTTAAAGAAGTAAAGTTGTGCATAATTCGTTATTCACTGTATTTTATGAGAAAATATAAAAAGGGCGTAAAATAAATTTTTGGGGCTTATTTTTAGAACAATTTGGAAAAAAAGCCACACCCCTACCCCAAGCCATACTTCTGGATCCGCCCCAGCCTTACGCCCTTATTGCACCCAGCGAAACGAATTCTCCAACTTCAGTTGTTCGTGCAATGGTTAATTTTTTAATAGAAAATCACTTAAATGAGGCACCCGACGATATTGATGTGATCAACGAATTTAAACGATTTGCAGTGGAAGATCTTAGAAAGAGATTTCAGCATTCCAATGTGAAAATCCATTGTATAACGCCAAGAATGATAGCGTCTTTCTTTGATCCACGATACAACAATATGGATCATGAAACAGAATATTTAAATGATCTAAAACCAAAATTATGTGAGAAATATGAGCAAGCCGATCTAGAAACTTTTGAAAATCCTGAACCTATGCCGAACTAAACTGGACTTTTTCTTTAAGAAAGCTGTGACGCCAACAAATGATTTCAACCACCAATGGAATGCATATATAGCAGAAAAACATTATTTTTGTGTTTAGCTTTAAATTTTGGATCTAATTTATAAAGCCTTTTTTTAGCCTTTTTTAAATTACCAAAATCTTAATAAAATTTAGTAAATGATGGAAGTTTCCATAAAATTTCATATTCAAAAAAATTTCAAATTTTTAAATAGTCAATTTGTCAATTATATTTCAAAATACTAAAAGTCAATTTTGAATAAATTTAAATTTTTTTAAAAAATCACCTAAATTAATAGACAATTTAAAGAGCCTGTGAGCTTTATACTTTTCAAAACTGTGAATTGCGTCCAAATACTAATTGTTAAGTTTTTTCTATATTTTTGGAAATTTGAAAAAAAAAAATTAAAAATGTTTCTTAATAAGATATGTATTTCTGGAAAATTTAATGGATACACACACAGAAAAAAACTGTTAAAAACAACAGTTGGTAGCTGTTCATTATTTTTGAATAAAATGACAACTTTTTAATGCTGTTTTTTTGTTCAAAACTGTTGAATAACTGTGACACAAATATATTTAACGAAAAACATTTTGATTTAAAAAATACTTCTTTGTTTTTTATATCAATAAATTACACAGTACACAGTGTCAATTGCTTTTGCTTTGAATTTTAATTTTATTTCTTAAAAATAAATATAATAACAATCACCTCCAATTTGGGGGGCGTTTACAGTAAAACCGTCGGCAGCAAATAAAAGGCCGTTTGCTGTGAAACTACCATTATGTGGTAAAAATCGTAAGAGATAATCTTTTTAATAGAAGATCCCCCGATAACTTATAAATATTGCATAAGCCGTATTCAGCCGCATGATATCCCGGGCAACATGGCGATCTGAGTATCTAGAGTGGGCTGCAGTGAGCGCTTGCTTATTGTTCACTCCAATGATCAAATAAGCCTCATCAAAACAGAGCATATCAATGCAGCTCGCAAAATATGCGGCTTGTAATCCGCGCGCATCACACGCAAGTCTAGACGAGGGTACCGACGGCAAGACAAATGCCTTGAGCATATTTAAATACATCGATCCAAATGTGTATTCGTGAATTTTTATGTATTATAATAATTTATTATCAAATAATTATGGCGTTAATACAATCAAAAACAAGGCAAAAAGCATTGTTTTTTTAATTTACAACAGCAAAGTAGGAACATTTGAAATTCCAAATGTTTAGATTGCTAAAACGACGAAACTATTGTCAATATAAATTACACATAGAAACTCTCGGACCAACAGTTGCAACTGTTATATTATACATATGGCACTTATGCTTAACGACACTTCGTACTGTCGTTCTAACTCTTTTTCAACAGTAACTTACCATTTCAGAACTAAAAACTGTCGAAAATAAGCCCCAAACGACAGTTTATTTTTCTGTGTGTAGAAAATCCAAAATTTTTAGATCATTATTGCGAAACTAATTTGGGAAGTCTTTTTCGTTTTATAATGCACTTCACCAAAATATAGGTCCGCATTGCTCTTATTGAAGGCGATATTGTCATCGCAACCATTTAATTCAAACTTTATGTCAGACCATTTTTCAATATATTTAAAATGCTATCACGATAATCGAAAATCAATACTGTTTTTAATTTTAGGATACTCGAAAAAAAACTAAATTTTATACAAAATCATGTATTTTAACCAATATTTCAATTCAAGTCGCACTCTTTTATGGAAATTTCCATCATTTACTAAGTTTTATTAAGATTTTGCTAATTTAAAAAAGACTAAAGAAATTAGCTCCAAAATTTAAAGCTAAACACAAAAACAAAAGGCTAAATCTAGCTTTAAAAAGGCTGAACTGGCAACACTGAAGGCGATACTGAAAAATAAAAAAAAAAAACAGTCCACCAAAAGGAGCATAGAAAGACAACACAAAGTAGGTAGGTATTTGAGTATTAGTGTATGATCGTATGTGTGCCAATGCAGCCATTTTTACCATTCTATAAATAGATATTTTTATTTTACTAACGCGTCATGACGGCAAGTGATTATTTTCACTACTCATCGCGTCGATGATGGCAGATACAGTTATTAGTTTTTTTTATTCGTACGTCATTTGGTACTTATACTATAGCAAATCGTTTCATTTGTTGTTTACAACTCTAAAGAAACGTGCGCCGCATGTACCTAACATCGGTCAACAATAAACAGCAGCAAAATTAAAACAAAAAAAAGTAAATACATAATAATATAAGAAAATAAAAACAAATATAATAAAATCGAAGTTTAAAATTTAGATGCAAATGTGTCATAACTATCTCCAATAAAAACAAGCTTTTTAAAAGTAAAGTGGATTTTGTTTCATTCTATCCGTACCCTTTCAGAATAGCTTCTAAAGTGAGAGGATGTAATTTGTCTGTGCTTTCAGTGTGACCAGCAAAATAGTGAAGCGTAAATTTTAAAAAATAAAAATAATATAAAACAAGTGTGTATTGGTATAATTCAAAATGAATATTGAAAAGTATGGTATTAACTTTATTTCTAAATAATTTTATTGTTCTTAAATTATTGTGTGCTTTTTATAAAATTAATGTTGTCCCAGTACCATTTTTTTTTACAGATTAACGAACACTCAGGGGATTACATTTCTTCTATGATTTTTGATTTGCTTGATTAAATTTGAAATATATGGTTTTAAAATTTATTTTTAATTTTTTTTGTTATTATTTTTTTAATAGTTTTTTTTTTTTATTTTCTAAAACGAAACAAAATTAATAACTTGTTATGTTTTAAAAAACAAATTTTCTACAAGTTTTTTTTATTGCTTCACAGAGTGGAAGGAGGTTGCAGGGGGTAGGTGGGTTAGTGTTACAAACACGCCAATTTTATCACTAAATAATTTTAACATTTTTATGAAGCCGTACCCAAGGTTTCACGTTGATATCTCTACTGGAAGTATTTTTGACCGCTGGAAAATTTTATTAGCTTTTCAATAAACTATAAATGAAAAAAATATGATAAAAAATACAGAAGCAGTGATTATTTTAACAGGTATTCTCCGTTTTTTCCACGATTTTTTTTTCAAAAATAATCCTTTTATGCACCTAATAGGCTTATATGATCTTTGCACGAAGTCAATTGCTTACAAATATCTACCATCCAACCAATTTAATACTTGAGCAATTTTTACAACACAAAGTCAAATGTTTGCGAAAATTTGCTTTAGAAAATGTTAAAATTTTATAGTAAACCATTAATTCAAATTTATATTTTGTTAAAATGATATTTTGTACATGCTCGAAAAAAAGGGAGCTCCTATCAAGGATATTTACATATACTAACTAATTTAAAAAGAGTCATTTATGGTTTACTATAAAAATTTCAGATACGCGATGCTTTTTTCAATTAATTTGATAACGGAAGACACTTTTGTAGTTAAGTGGATTGCATTGTTTGTGAAATTATTTTTAAAATTGGTTGTGAAAATGGGGTTCACTTCTACAAATACCAGCCGTTCTAGTAATGTAGTTAATGTTCGTTTAGTTGGACCAGTACTGTTCGAAATTCCGGGAGCAAAATTACCATCGAAGCGACAACTTCTGCAAGTTATGTTTTATCATACTCGCTTTAACCGAATTGATTCGTGAAGCTTTGCTATTTTGGGAAAAGGCTTGAATTTCGATCCAGCTGGAAGTCCATTGCATGGAAAAACTGATGAGACTTTATCAGAAATGGACTACACTTTTGCCTTAAAATATCAGATGACCATAAAGAATCCAAAAAGATATTCGTGGATGGATTAGTCGATTATTCGATATTGCTCACGCAAATGCAATGCAATTGATAAAACAATTAAAAGATAAACAATTTTTGGTAAGACAACGCGATAAAGGACGTCAAGGATATATACGTGGTGTTAAAAAAAATAGGATATACAAATTATTTTTTAATATAAAACGTTTTTAATGTGAACTTTAAGGATCCAATAGAGTGAAATACCACAGTAAAATGGTAACAAGTGTTTTAAGTATTTCTGGCCGATATCGATAATATTTTATATGCATATGAATTCAACTATTTTGATCATTGAAACGTATTATTTATCTTCTTCTGTTATCAATTGTTGATTGACATCTTGGAACTTCTTCTGAGTTGAAGAAGGGGTGAGTAGATGACCTACGGTCGGTTAGGAAGAGGGTGAATAGTGGGTAGACGCCTTCCCAAAGCCTTCTGAGTTCAAGGGTTGGCCTTCTTTGTAGTTCATTAAAAATATAAAAATCGCAAAAAATTAAAAGGTGTAACGAGTCGTTTATTATAATTATTAATTGTTATTACTTGTTTTAAAATAACTGTATGCTAATGTATAAATTTAAATTATGTTAGCCTTTTATAAATTGTTTCTATCAAAAATATTTCGTATAACGTAAAATATTTTTATAATCAGCAACAAGTTGGGCGCCAATATAAAGTTAAGCTACAAAGCGTCGCAATGAAACGATATTTAATTAAAAAATGTAAAATAATTATTTTTTATTTAAGAGAACTGCTCGCTTCCGCGCTTGCCATGGTTATTTTCAAGACACTTTGAAACATGAACATTTTTAATTTTAATAATATAAGGCCTTTCGAATTGTGTCAGATGAAAATGTAATTACACAAAAAATAAGAAAAATAAAAAATAAAAAATACTTTTTATATTAAAAAATAATTTTTATTTCATATTTTTTATTTTATGAAATATTTGACTCACTCAAACTCACTCATGAAAAAATTGTACTTACGCACACTCACTCACGGACTTTTTGGTCCACTCACATTCACTCACAATCACGTGAGCAAAATTAAGATTCAATCACAATCACGCGTGATCACGCGTAATTCACGTGTATCACGCTATAATCTGCTCACGTGCCCATCTCTAATTTTAATTCAATTTCGCTGAAAATTCAGAAAATCGATTTTCTCATTCAATAGAGCATTTCTATGGGCGACCTTCAAAATCAAACTCGATGATTTTTTTTCATACAAAGTCATTATCAGTCGAATGCACACATGCGAGTATACACAAGTACTCAAATACTACCTAGTTCGTTTTGTATTTTTTAATATATATATAATTTTTTTTTTTTTTAGTCTCTCTTATACCTGCGACCGAACATGACGTTCTTAAAAATTAACATGAATACATCTATAAGCGCAGTTCATAACATAAAACCAAAAAATAAAACAAAAAAGGTTTGGATAAATATTATAAATAGTGCACACTGGGACCAATGTTATATTTAGATGGACCAAAGTCGAAAATTGATCTTTTGAAAATCGACGTACGGCGTAGCAGTACTTTGTCCTTGTACTGTACCATATTTTTTTACCACCTAGTTCTGTGTAGTTTTCAATTAAACATTTTAGATCAGACTTATATATTGATGTGATATAATAATCTTTCACTCGTCTAATTATATGCCAGTGGAAAGTGATTTATTAAATATTTTGTTTAAAGTAATATCCAGAGATCAAAAATATTAAATTCATAAATGGAATGTTGCGGCATATAGGTTGATTTTTAAGATCTAGTCAAATTTCAAAAGTGACTTAGAAATACCAAAATCCCAGACAAAAATAAATGTCCCAGCAACAATAATTTATAATCCCCACTCGCGAACCTTTTTCCGTATCTTTGCTCAAACATGATCTTCTCAAACAAACAGAAATTTTATGTCTTTTGAAGTCATACATTGCTGTGATTTTGGTAGATTCCAATAATTCAGATAAGAATCTGATTATAAGAAAAGAGTACTGGCAATCATTTATGTCACAATCACTGCTTATTCTAATCATATAATTTCATTATAACATAATTGCAGAAATCATTTAATAAAAGACTCAGAATGATCATAAAAATCATACTATTATTGCTACAATCATAATTTTTTGCCACAATCAAGTCTCAATCATGTTTTTTTCTCTGCGTGTACTTTCTTACATCTTTTGCCATTAGAACCCATGATGGGTTTCGGTCGCACCGCGCGCTGGCGCCAACGCTTCTAAAGCTAGCTCATAGGTGTTGGTAAGCGTCCATGCCCCTGCGCCATAGAGGAGCACTGGGTTTGACTTAGAGAGCGTAATTTTTGTCCGTCGTGAGAGCGTTCTGTTTCTCAATTGCCCACTGAGCCCAAAGTAATGCATTTTGGCAACAGTTATTCTTTGGCAAATCTCAAGGCTAATGTTGATGTTGCTGCTACACGCTGCAAAAAAAAGAGCTCTCCCAAACATAATTTTGCAGGCATTAACATGTACGTTTAGAATTTTATGTAAACATAACATATATAATTGCATGATAAATCATTTGTAAACAGGGTTGTCTTAGGCAGTGTTGTAATGAGCTCTGATTTACATTATGATATCACGGAAACATTTTGATGTTGCCCCTTAAAATGGTATATGTTCTAATAGAAACATAATAATTACTACATCCAAATAAAATAAATATTTGAACCGAAACATAAATATGTTCAAAATAAAACATAATTTTGAACGACCTGAATATAAATATGTTTCCAGTGAAAAATATCAGTTGTTTCAGTCCAAAAAGTAGTATGATTGCATAGAAACATATTTAAATATTTTTGGAAAGAAATCCTGAAAATAAAATAAAAATAAAATGTTGTTTTTTTTATTTATTTTTATTAAAAAATCATTAAACATGCACAGTGGAAAATAATAATAATAGAATTCATATACACATTTTTAAATACATAAATAAATAATTGCTTTAAAACTGCAAGTACAAGTGACAGCATCAATGAATGCACAATTGCACCTGCAGACACTAAACCCGACGATCCAGGCTCGCTTTTTATTTGGTACAGTTACAGTTGATCTCAGTGCAGCACACAGCATAGGCAAGGAATTCACGGAGGCTTTTGTAAAAAACATGCCAAATTCTGTTTGAAAATCGAAACACAGATTTTTATTTGTGGTTTTTTACATTAGTTTCAGAAATTATAACTGCACTATATTATACTCTGTTACTATTCGTACTTTTTGTAACACAATTTATATATTTATTTAATTTACAAATAACAAAAGTATTACCGACGCGAACACGTTTTCTCAACGAACAACAAAAGACACGTACGCATAAAATGCCGATCACCGAGTGTCAACTTTGTATACAAGAAGAGAGCTGCAAGAATACCTTTATTTACATTTAAATTCATTTTTTTTGTGTGTTTTCATACTGATGACCCTATGCATACTTCAAACGACGACAAAAGAGACGTAGGTAGAAAATTCTCCTCAACCAGTGCCAACTTCGTACACAAGAAGAATGTTGCACGAATACACTTATTTAAATCCAATTTATTTTTTGTTTATTTTTAAACATCGGTATGTTCAAACGACGTCAAAAGATGGCGTAGGTAGAAAATGCTGCACAACGTTGCCAACTACGTCAATCGATAAATTATCGAATTAAGACGAGCGTTGCGAACATACGTTGCATTTAGATTTGATTAGCAATTATAAATTCAATTTCGATTATAATTGAATTACACTTCATTCCTAATACATGTATGGTAATTTCGTATTACTTTTTAATTACATTCAAACATATTCAAACAAATCTTTTCTATCAATGTACCTATAACTAAGAGCTGCACAACTTCGAAATTATTGGTGGCAATAGTGACGTACTGTCCAAGACGCCGGGACTGTGTGTTTGTTGACATCAGGTACTTCGCCTTGTCCTCGTTTACCGTAAGAGCTATTCGACGCGATTTCTTCTCTCTGCGTATTCACGTCGATATCATCAGCATACCCGAGTAGTATGTTCGGCAGCTCTTACAATCTTCTCCATTATTAGGTTGAAGAAGTCACACGATAGGGAATCACCTTGCCTGAAACCTCGTTCGGTATTAAAGCCATATAAGTTTTGCAAGTATACCGAACTCAGACATGGTGGCGTGACAAACATCCCTGCGTTACAACTTGTAAGGTTCGGACCCAAATGTAGAGTATACTCCAGAGGCACTAGAGTGAACCGATTCTGAAAATAGTCACTTATATTAATCACTAGGCATTTCATGAGTAACATCATTTACCTTTATGTAGATGCATCGATTTTATATTTAGGAAAATCACCGGGGTCCCAGCAACGTTGTAATAGGTTGTAAAAAGAAATACATGTTTGAATGGGGTAGTAATATTAAATACAATTCAGAAGTTCGTGCGTTATTTATGCACATAGTTGTCACTTTCGGTTAGTCTATGTTTACGGGGGTATGATGAATTATAATTATCCAATCCTTGACTTCAGAAAGCTCGCTTAAGAGCTGTCGCCACGACAAACGATTACCCAACCAGACAAACGATGCCCAAGCCCTAACTTTATGCTAAAAAGTTAACAATATCCGAATGTTGTCGTAAAAGTTATCTGAAAGACTTACTAAAAAGTTATGTTTAAGTCAACTATTTAAAGGCATCATCAGAAAGTTGTCCTCTAGACAGCCGATAAGATAGCTTATTATCAATGTATTAGGTTGTAATTCGATTATTTAAATTTCCAAAGATTGATGGAAATAATCAAATTAAAAACTAAGTAATACATATCAATACCCACATACAATACCCACAATGTGGGTATTATCCCGATTTGATTACTTTAAAAAGTTACCTTTCTGATATTTCTGTACGATGCTTTATATATAACTTTTGTTAGAACCTCAAAGTTCCCTTAAAAACGATAGTCGCAAAGATAATATTTCGTATTTTGTTCTAGTCGGGTGACAACATATTTTTTGCAACTATTAACAAATTGCGCATCGCAGACAACTGCGTACTCGTATGGACCTGCAAGCGCTGTTGGTTTTCTCTTAACTCAATTTCTGTTGAGCCGCAAGCAAGCACAACGGTTCGGTCTGCCGAGTTTCGAGCTGTTACGCAAGCTTGCTACTCCGAGCACCACAAAATTTTGAGAGCACGATTGGCTCACTTTTTTCGTAAATTCGGTTTAAATACATACTTAATGTTCTTTATAATACATGCATAAAATTAAATAATAATCAAGAATAAACGCAAATAACAACAAAATAACTATTGCAAACGAAATAATATTAAAGCGAGCAACTACGAGCCGCTCGAAAAGTAGGATCGCTGTACATTTCGAGCGTTCCATTTAACAGAAGTTCGAACAGCGCGTACAATGCGCTGTTCAGCTCGATTGGACGATTGAAGTAATGTTAGTTCGTGTTTCTCACTCAACAGCAGCGAGCTAACGACTGTTGCGTGGCTCGAACACATGAACACTGAAACATTGTTTATGTCACAAATATATACGATCGCGCTCTGGTTGCGAGCGCTCAATTCCGAAGCCTAAAACAACTACTCTTTATATGACCGGTTACTAATCAATTAGCGCATTGGTTATTTCTTACGTTGGAAAGCTATGCGCTTTTTTCTCTGTTTATGTGCATGTGTCCGCCTATTGGCCACAAATAAGGGAATGAGGTGAGACCTAGGTTAGTAGGATGCAGATCTACTGGATTTTCAAATACGTGGGTACCACTTACTGCGATTGATCTAAGCCCATACGGGTTTCGCACTTTTTATTCGAAGTGACTTGTATAACAACAACGTAGTGTTTCGGATAATGAATTTAATACTTTGTGGATTAAATTCAAAGTCTTGTCATTCATCGTACATGTGTGGTTAATTTATAAGAGTCCGAATCTAGATAGGGTTTCTTCCTGTAACAATGCAATCAAGGGGTCTTGAAAATGCAATCAAGGCCTAATGTTGTATGTTATCTCACCAAAAAATGTATTAAACTGATGAAAATATGTTTTCCTCTATTGGTTCTCTTGAACACCGAAGAACCGTAGGGTGTGTTAGCCTGTTTTATAAGTATTATAATGGTAAGTGTTCAAGAGAAATACACGACCTGATTTCCCCAGGTCGTGAATTCTCCCGTTCTACTCAACAGAACCACGCATTACAGAGAGAATTCGTTCTTCAGTCGCATGATACGTTTGTGGAACAATCTCCATGCATCTGGTTTTCCGACAGTTTTAATATGAGCGAATTAAAAGTAAACATCCACCGACATTACTCCCTTTTTCTTCGTCCTTATATTCTATAATCCCTTACGAAAGCACGAACGAGTACATGAATACATATTGACCAATTTTAATAGTATAAATAATTCTTGGTCAGGTCACATCAGATATTCTTACGAAAAATACCACTATTTTTATACCCACGAACTTTTAAAAACAGTTATGTGATCTACACTATAAGGCTTACAAACCAAACTAAGTGGTTTTCAAGTATATATTAAGTATATAACACTTTGTAACACTATGTAATAAATTTAAATGGAACAATAAGTTACTACACACATAATAAAAATTTGTTGCGCCATCCAACTCTTTTCCCAACAAACATATTCGGTTCTCTCAACCGCTACGTTCTTATAATTCAATTGAACAATTTTAGAACAATTTCGAACAGTTTTGAACAACTAATATTTCAATATTTCAAGCGACAATGTTCTAAAATTTTGAACAATTTTAGAACAATTTCGAACAGTTTTGAACAACTAATATTTCAAGCGACAATGAGAGTTTCCGCCAACGAATTTGTACAAAATGATCTAACCTGCTTTTTCATCCTTCAAACACATGACAACAGATATTTTTTTGTGTGTATCTTAGAACATAAAGTTTTCGAAAAGAATTATCAGGAAAAACAATTGTTTCTAAAATGTTATTTATTTTGTGTCTTTTATATTTTATATTTATAGAGAAACTTGGGAAAAGGTTAATATAATAAATAATTCAAATGGAACTATAAGTTACAATCTCAGAAGGACATATAGATTTCGAAAAGAATTATCAGTTGGTTCGGATGAAGATGTTGTTATCGTACCTAATATACCAATGCTTAGTGCAACTACACAAAGTAAACATGCTGCCAGGTAATAATTATTTGTAGATTTTATTTGAAATAATTGTACGCATTCTTTTAAGATTTCTCCGATTAGCTATGGCAAGCATAATGGATATTCTTAAAATTAAACCATTTGTAGAAGTTTCTATTAAACAATTATTATGGGGCTATGAGGATCCGTTGTTAAAGCTTGCAAAAGATGTTGTTCCAAAAGAACAAAAATTACCGTATGAAGAGTTTGGTCTTATGTATGGAAAAAATTCTACATCGACGGTAAGTTACATACAAAAATTTTAATTTTGAAGTTATATATTTATATATATATATATATGTATATATATATATATATATATATATATATATATATATATATATATATATATATATATATATATATATATATATATATATATATATATATATATATATATATATATATATATACATGAGGCATTCCACGTCAATTCGCCGAGGTTTGACCCTGACCCCCTTCGATTTGTTTTATATTTTAATATGTTGATACTATTGGTCAATGAAGTTTAAATTGAATTTTTCAGTTCTCTGTAACACCCCCTTCACCCCCTTAATGATTTCCAAAAACACGATTTTTGCTGTTTTGCACCACAGCGTCAAAAAACTGCCTTTTTAAAATTCGGATAAAATTCACATACATTTTTGACATTAAATAAAGATCATACCACTTTGATTTGGAGTGGTAAGAATTTTTCTTCTATTTTTTTCTTAACTTTGAAAATCCATTTTTTTGGATTCAAATCGCCATAATATTGTATTGGTTTGAGATACAACATTGAAAACTGGTACATGGTCATAGGTCTTAAGTAGGAACTATGGTACAAAAAATGGGCGGTAACTGTCAACGGCCACGACTAGCTGCCATATAAAATTTACATTAAAACCGCTATAACTCTGAAGATATAGGAGGTATATTATTGAAATTTTGTCCAACATAATATTATACAATAACAAAGTCGAATACTAAAAATTGTTGAGATCGGCCAACTTCCACACCTACCTGCCATATAAACATAACATTTGAAGCACTATTACTTTGGTGTTATATGAGATATATTGATGGAATTGTTCAAGTATTCCTTTTTTGTATCAAGTAATATAAATTCGAAGTATGGGTGTAATCAACCAGCTGCCACGCCTACCTCCCGTATAAACATAACATTTCATCAGCCATAACTCCGTTTTTGTAAGAGATATCATGTTGAAATTTTTTTTCATTGATTTTTTTGTAGGTATGAATAACTAAACGAAATTTAGTTTTGAACAGTCTATTGCAACGCATACCTACCATATAAATTTAACATTTCATCTCCTATAACTCCGATACTATGCGACATATGATGACAATTTTAGACTATAGTATCACTCTGCTGTTTATCTTTCCACGGACATTAAAATAAATAAATATTTCAAACATTGATTTTTTTGTAAATATCAACAAGAGGGTACCCTTGTAATTTGAATGAAAAATATGGAATTTAAATTTTTCTTAAAACATGATATCTCTTACAAAAACGGAGTTATGGCTGATGAAATGTTATGTTTATATGAGAGGTAGGCGTGGCAGTTGGTTGATTACACTCATACTTCGAATTTATATTACTTGATACAAAAAAGGAATACTTGAACAATTCCATCAATATATCTCATATAACACCAAAGTTATAATGCTTCAAATGTTATGTTTATATGGCAGGTAGGCGTGGAAGTTGGCCGATCTCAACAATTTTTAGTATTCGACTTTGTTATTGTATAATATTATGTTGGACAAAATTTCAATAATATACCTCCTATATCTTCAGAGTTATAGCGGTTTTAATGTAAATTTTATATGGCAGCTAGTCGTGGCCGTTGACAGTTATCGCCCATTTTTTGTACCATAGTTCCTACTTAAGACCTATGACCATGTACCAGTTTTCAATGTTGTATCTCTAATCAATACAAAATTATGGAGATTTGAATACAAAAAAAACGGATTTTCAAAGTTAAGAAAAAAATAGAAGAAAAATTCTTACCACTATATATATATATATATATATATATATATATATATATATATATATATATATATATATATATATAGTTTTCTAACACATCATAATTTTATGTTTTATTTAATAACAGGATCGGATTACAATTTTTACTGGTGTTGACGATATAACACAATACGGCATAATAGATAAATTCAACGGTAAATCATATTTACCACACTGGCTGTCTGACGAATGCAACCGTCTCAATGGTACTGATGGTTCCATCTTTCCTCCTCATATTGATTACAATCATACGATAAATGTTTATGATAAAGACCTATGTCGTATATTACCCTTAAATTTTAAAGAAGAAGTGGAAACTCAAAACGGAGTAAAAGGATATCGGTTTACACCCCCAAAATGGGTTTTTGCGGACATTAATCAGTTTCCCGACAATATATGTTATTGTCCCTCTGGAAAATCATCGTGTGCACCAAGCGGACTTTTTAATGTATCTCTTTGTCAATATGGTATGTAAAATATGTTTTTAAAATCAAATAGATAATATTTATTTACATAAAATATAGCTGATATAATTATAATTTGACAAAATTTTGTTGACTTATAATTGCATCAATATATTGAATATTTTTGTATAATTTTACAAAAGTTTGTTGCCTTATAATTGCATCAATATATTAAGTATTTTTGTGTATAATTCTTAATTAATAATAATACATATAATAGTAGTAAAGATAAATAAGTCACACTATGCTGCACATACTTCGCATATTTTTAGTCTGTGCATTGATTAGTTAGGATTATGCGCAAAGTAATACAATATGTAGAGAGATATTTAAACCTCTTTTTATCTTTTACGACCATTCAAATTTAATCTTTTCTTGGTGGACACAGTAAAAAATGTTGGTATATTTTTTAATTACATACAATTGTATTGCAGACAATTTTAATACTTTTATGTCAAAATTTTAGACATATCAATAGTTTACAGCAGCGGACCGGCCATGTAGCCCATATAATAATAATAATAATAATAATAATAGTTTGGCGCTGCAGTCCTGTATAGAACTTCGGCCGAGCTCTCTCACCATTTGAGTTGTGCGTGTTATATTTGTACTCAAAGTGGTGGGACCTACAGTTTTATTCCGAACGGCGGGTGAGTGCTTTTCATAGGCAATGTTTTACTCTCGTAGGTTTGCCATTTACTGACGAGAGGTACCGTCGCATAGATAAATGTTTTCTATGAAAAAGAAGTTGGAGTCGCTGGGGATCAAACCGGAGACCTTTCGGCTCGTAGTCGAACGCACCAGCGACTTTTCTGCTCGTAGTCCAACGCACTATCCACGCTACAATGCTACACAGAAAACTTTGCGTGATATAATTGACTGTGTACGAAACACTATGCAGGCGTTAGTAGTCATTATGATGCCTGTAGACCGATGGGATGTGATTACTGTTCCATTACTTTTGCCTAAATTGCCGGAAGCCACACGTGCGTAATAAGGAATGAGCCTGAAGTCTAATAAAACCACAAACCTGGAAGATTTTTGGGTTTTTCTAGAACGCTGCGCCATGGACATTCCGACTGTTTCGAACAAAAAGGACTTGTTGACGGGCAAAGGCCGCATGATACAACGAACAAAAAAATCAAATGTAGGCGCCACGAATGTACAATCATCAAATTCTATGGCATCAGTTAAGTGTCATCATTGTTCTGGAAATCATAGGTTGTCAAAATAATTTGGGTTTCTTAAATATTCCCACACTTGATCGATGAAATGTAGTGATGACTCGGACAGACAACATTAAAACTTCGCTTACTTACACGGATAGAAAAGATTTGTTTGAATATGTTTGATGTAATTAAAAAATAATACGAAATTACCATACATGTATTACGAATGAAGTGTAATTAAATTATAATCAAAATTCAGATTGTAATAACATATAACAATAACATGTGTAAACATTTTATATATTCCCCAGCAGAATCTGTCAATCTTGCCATAACTATGTTACAGTACAAACAAAAAATGTGAGTTGCATTTGAATATACCAATTCTTGGCAGTTTACTTGGTTATAACTGTGTTTCAAACCAAACAGAAACTGCTATTCAAATCTAATTATAGGGTATGTAACGCTCGTCTTCAGTTCGATTGGTTATCGACAGACTAAGTTGGCAACGTTGCGCAGCATTTTCTACCTATGTCTTTTTGGCCAACGTTTGAAGTATGTTTTGTTCCTTTTAAACATACTGATGTTTGAAAACAAACAAAAAAATAAATAAAATGTAAATAAAAGTATTCTTGCAACATTCTTCTTGTATTCGAAGTTGACATTCGATGACCGCCATTTTCTGCCAACGTGTCTTTTGTTGTTCGTTGAGAAAACGTATTGGTATCATTTGTAAATTTAAAACATATACAAATTGTGTTACAAATAGTAACAAATAGTAACAAAAAATCAGTTATTCTATTTTCAAACAGAATTCGGCATGTTTTTTTTATAACAGCCTCCGCGAATTCCTTGCCTACGCTATGTGCTGTACTGAGACTTGTACCTGCAGTTTTAAACCCACAGCTATTCTGCGCAGCATTCAAGACTATTTCGTATTATGAAAAATTACTCCCTGATTCCGAAGATATGGTTTAAAAATGTTTCTTTGGATAGGTTTACAAAATATCGGTCAATAACTTTTGAGCTTTCAAAAAGGATGTACTCCCTATTTGTAAATATCTCACGTTCCTAATAACTCAATAGTTATATCAATAGTTATATCTATAGTTATATCTCACAACATTTTTAAATTCATTTCCTAGTTTAAGAGCACACGATAGAATAACTTGAAAAGTATTTTTTCGACAAAAATTTTAATTAAAAATATATTTTAAAAATCGAGATGTAAGTTGATACACATTCTGTAATATTTCAAAATTAGTCTACGCTCTTTCGAAGAAATTGATGTATGGGTAACATTTGCGGATAAAATAAATTATGTGAAAGCATTATAATTGATTGCTATATAAATAGGCATAAAAATAAAAAAGAATAAATGTGGGCCAATCACTCCAAGTTTTTTTGAGCACGTATTGATAGATGATTGATTGTAACTCAGTTAAAATTTTATAACTTTATCCTGAATACTTTACGAGATATTGGATCGTAAAAAGTAAACCCATAACTTGTATGGGATGTAGTTGAGAACGTTGACTAATTTGACTCATTTTCGTACTTCAAATTCTTTTCTACTAAAATATAAAAATATAAAAGAAATTATTTTATTTTTACATAAGAAAAATATTTGTTTTTACCTAAAAAAAAAATACGTTTTTTGTTTGTTTCTTTGCGTAAAAATTTAAATTAAAAATTTTTCTCTTAACTATATTCTATAAATCAAATAAATTTTTCTTTAGTTTAAAGGAAATCAAGACATAAAATGAGAAAACAATTTCTTTAATTCAGATAGAAAAATGCTCACATTGTGCCCGCACTATGAGCGCACTCCTGATAACAAAAAAAAAGACGCATGCGTGCGAGCATAGATTAGCAAATGTGTGTCCGCACATGTGTCTGAAACTCAATACGCTCGCACCAGTGCGAGGCATTTGTAAGTCGCATTTAAGCATCAATATAGTCGCACGAGTGCGAACAAAACTTAAAATTTGTATGAAAATATTTACAAATATCTTCTGTCTGTATATATTCATACTCTGCCATTGCTTACAGTTTTTTTTCTATACGTGTTTCCGTTTCTCACGCTTTGTAGGCGTGTTCGTTAGCCTATTTGCACCGAATTTGGATATGCTCACCTACATACAAAATTTCAAATTGATCCGAAGTGTTTATTGCGGGAAAATGTGTCAATTGCTCTAAAAGTACCTATTAAGTGACTGGTGAAAATAGGACTTATCATGGTTCTAGTCCTAAGGTATGCCAGATGGAGACAATTCGTAATCATTATACATGTTCTGTGACCGGTGCCATTGGTAACGACTAATAATAGGATCTTTAAGACCAGGTTCTGTGATAGGTCACACATTCCTAGGACAACGTCGTGTTAAAGTTGCCGGTTGTTTGCATATAAAAGTTACCTGTCCGTTTCCCCGTAGGTCAATGTGAATTACCCTTAAACAACTGGTCACTGGTGAAAAAATATCTGTCAATAAACTGGTTGAAAAATGTACAGCATGTGTCAATCACTTCGATTTTCTAAAGTACAGTTGTGTCTATTTCCTGTTAACATTTGACAAAAAAAAAGCAGTTAAAAAAAATTAAAAATTGATGATATCGAAGGTCACATGCGAAAAGCGATCTATCAAATACAGAAAACGTCTCTAAAAATTCTCTAAAGAGAAACACGATAATAACAATTAATTTATGTCATGGTTCAAGTATATACATACATATAAAGATAGAGTACTGAGAATGTCAATACGAAAATTTTAAAAATATAAACATTAATTGTCATTTTAAATTGTATTTGAAGGTTATGTTTTATGCATTCCAATTCGGCTATTTTATCAAATTCACTGCATATATTCACTTTTGTCATTTTGGAGCTATTGATCCTCTTTAAAGATTTAAAAATGTTGTGATTTATTTATTTGAAACTTTTGATTTCTTTTATTTATGAGACTGTAAACAAAGCGTTGATGTTTTATTTTAATTTTTCGTAAAGAAATGCTGATAGTTTTAAAATTAAAAAAAAAAATGAAATGGCGCTTGAATTTTAAAGTATTTCTCAAATATACAAAAAAAAAGTATAAAATATCTAATTTTAATAGCCATTTCTTTGGCTAGTACCATTCAGACGATACCTCACAGACAAAATTTTGTATATAATGGAATGAACGCCGCGCAGTGGTTCAGAAGGTTTTTCATCAGCCAAAACTCTGTATATTTATATGTAGGGAATATTTTTGAATGCGGTTTTTTCAATCATTTCAAAAATAAAAATCGTCCGCTGTATAATTGCCCAATGTTGAACTTTTTTTTCTTTTCCAATTTTAATATATACAACAATTTTGTTGTTTGTAATAATTTTTTTTATTTGGCATGATTGATAATATTAGATACTCAATATATTTTGAACCTCTTAACAATAAAAAGGATAGAAAACAAAATCAACCACACTAAAATTCACAACACTAAAATTCACCGCACTAAAACTCATCACACTAAAATTCACCACACTAAAACTCACCATAGTAAAATTCACCACACTCAAATTCACCACACTAAAATTCACCACACTCAAATTCACCACACTTAAACTCACCACACTAAAACTCACCACACTAAAACTCACCACACTAAAACTCACAACATTAAAACACACCACACCAAAATTCACCACACTAAAATTCACCACACTAAAATTCACCACACTAAAAATCACCACACCAAAATTCACCACACTTAAATTGAACACACTAAAACACACAACAATAAAATTCACTACACTTAAACTCACCACACTAAAATTCACCACTCTAAAACTCACCACATTAAAACTCCCCTCACTAAAACTAACCACAATAAAACTTCTACTGGGAAAAGCTCTACGGGGAAGAATTCTACGGGAAGAATTCTACTGGGAAGAATTCTACGGGGAAGCACAGTCTGAGAAAGAATTGTATATGAGAAAAGTTGTTTTAGAGGAGAATTAGTTTGGTTTTGGTTACTACATTTATAGAACCAATAAAAACAGCGAAGCACGGATCCCTGATATTAATAATAAAAATGTTATTTATATTAATAAAATTGCTCCATAACATTGCATTCACAAAATCCTTGCACGAGTCGTGTACGGGTCCAGCTAGTACTAAATATTTTACCTATATTTTTCAAAAAGAAACGATTGTCATAATTTTTTACTTTGGATGCTATGGAAGATATAAAAAAGTAAATTTTTCAAATTTCTTTGCCAAATTGTTTCAAACCTGGGCGGAGATATCAAAACTAACGGAGATATTAGAATTATAACTCAAAGTGAGAAAAACCAATTCACAAATTTTCACTTCCTAAAAATTTTCAGAGGTTCAAAATTTCAAACCAAAAAAAAAATTTTTTTTTTTTGATTACCTATTATCAATCATACCAAATGGCAATAATAAAAACTTATTACAACGACAAAAATAAAATTTGTATAAGTATACTAAAATTGGAAAAGAAAAAAAAGTTCAACTTTGGCCAATTAAACAGAGGAATCTAATCGGTCGATTTTTATTTTTAGTATCTTAAAAACATATTTTATCAATTTCCAATCAATGGAAAAAATATTCACTACATCAAAATATGTAAAGTTTTGGACGATGAAAAACGTTTCTGAAGCAGTGTCCGCTGTTAATTAACACATTTTGTGCGAAACTGACATAATAAACGCGTTTATAATTGTTATGAATTACGTTCATTGAGTTATTATTATCAGAGACCGAAAATAATTATTTTCAAATATTTGTCTAAAAAAAGTCATTGTGAAGGAATGATCCTACAACAAAACTAAGTTTACCTAAATTTACTAAGTTTATTTTTATTGTATGACTTTTAAATATTAAAATCTTTTTAATAAAAATCATCAATAATTATTATTTTTGATTCATATTTTTAAAAATCAAAAATAATTATTATTTTTGATAAATATATATAAAAGTCAAAAACGATTATTATTTTTGACTAGCTGGACCCGTGCACGACTCGTGCCCGTAAAATTCTTCTAGGTAGAATTCTTCCCCGTAGTGTTTTTCCAGTAGAAGTTTTAGTGTGGTGAGTTTTAGTGTGATGAATTTAATGTTATGAATTTTAGTGTGGTGAGTTTTAGTGTGGTGAGTTTAGTTGTAGTGAGTTTAGGTGTGGTGAGTTTTTTTGTGGTGAGATTAAGTAAGATGACTAACATCCAATTTTAAAGTTCAGTTGAAATCGATATCATTAGGGCTGAGATATAGCGTACTGAATTGTTGGGTTCAATGGGAGGTGCCACTCCCCTTTGCCCAATCTAGTTTATATATGGTTTAGGACAATCCATGGACTTTATAGCATAGTAATGCAAATTGTCAGAAAAATACACTCAATGGTTTTGCTATGAATCTGAATTATACACCAAAAATAAAAATGGGCGTCAACGAAAACTATGTAGTGACCTTCTCCTGGGTCTGTAGAATATATATTCCAAATTTTAAGAAAATCCATACACAGGTGTACGTTTGCATAGCGCACAAACAAACAAACGGAAAATTAGTTTTATATATGGGCCATTCCACACCAAATCGACCAGCGGTTGGAACTCACCTTCTTCGATTTCAATGAAATTTTGGCAGCTGATAAAGCTTATTGAAATATGCATTGACCAATTTTTTTTTTATTTTTTTCGACCTCTACTTCCAGAGATACAGTGCTTCAAAGTTACAAAAAATTGGCAAAAAATCACTTTTGTATGGTTGTTTATATTTCAATATCTTTTAAAGTAGAAATGCTAGATACTTCGTTGATGGCTCGTTTTCAAAGCAATAGAACATGCTTTAAGAAAACTTAAGTTGTAAATTCTAATCTTTAACATGTGGCCGGTGGCCATTATCCATGCATTTCAAAATTGATGTCCTTAACAAGGACCCTTTTAAAAATTCCGGAAATAATCGTGTAATTTGGTTGATTTAATATAAATGTTCATGTCAAAATTCAAGATGGTATTCTGATAGCATCATATTTTAAAAATTAATTTTTTAAATTTTTACAAATTTTTTGTATTGAAAAATAAAATATTTTTTTCAAAAGTAAAATTTGCAATAATTTTTTAATGTATTTGTAACTCTTATTTCGAAATTGGCGTCAGTTTCATCAAATTGTCCCTAGTTTTTGAGATATATACCATTTTTCGAAAAATGTAAAAAATATACCCCAAAATCAATATCTCAAAAACTAGAGTC
Source organism: Dryomyza anilis (assembly GCA_951804985.1). NCBI lineage: Eukaryota > Metazoa > Arthropoda > Insecta > Diptera > Dryomyzidae > Dryomyza > Dryomyza anilis. The sequence goes on along the minus strand of OX638133.1, from coordinate 64,349,216 downwards.
GATATGATAAAACTGGCACCATTTTAGAAATCAGAGTTAGAAATACATTCATAAATTATTGCAACTTTTACTGTTCAATGCAAAAATCCAATGCAATCAAAATACCATCTTCAAATTTGGCACGAATATTTGTATTAAATCAACCAAAATTTGTGATTTTTTTCACAATTTTAAAAAGGGTCCTTTTTAAGGACATCAATTTTGAAGTGCTATGGTAATGTCGACGGGCCACATTATCAAGTTTAGAAGTAACAACTTTATTTCTCTAAAAGCTTGTTCTATTAGCTTTAAAATGAACTATCAATGGAGTTTCTAGCTTATATACTTTAAGAGATATTGAAATATGAACAACCATACAAAAGTGATTTTTGGACCATTTTTTGTAACTTTGAAGCACTGTATCTCTGGAAGTAGTGGTCGAAAAAAAAAAATAAATTGGTCAATGCATATCTCAATAAGCTTTATCAGCTGCCTAAACTTCATTGAAATCGAAAAGGTAAAATCTCAAAATTTTTTGTAACTTTGAAGCACTGTATCTCTGGAAGTAGTGGTCGAAAAAAAATTGGTCAATGCATATCTCAATAAGCTTTATCAGTTGCCTGAATTTCATTGAAATCGAAAAGGTAAAATCTCAAAATTTACCTTTTTTGGTCGATTTGGTGTGGAATAGGCCCATATATAGACTTATATTTGTTGAAATTACTTTGTAATGAAAAATGTTGTTTATATATTTGTGACAATAGATTAAGTTTGTTTTGAATTTTAAATAAAAATATTTGTTACATGATAAAAATTTAATATTTTTTTCCAATTCACAAAATTATTACGCATTAAAAAGTTGTTTACGCCCAACAAAGGTTATGGGCCCAGATTTCGCGAGTGAATATTAAATATTTACTTCGACATTGTCGATAAGCTCGTAGTAGTGGAAATTAATATTCCAGAAAAATTGCAGACCATAATCCTGCTGAATAGTCTTCACGATCAATATGAAAATATCATGATTGCAATTAAATCACGGGACTCTTTTCCGAGAGTCGAGCCGTTGAAAACAAAACGTATGGAGGAGTACGAGAGAAGCAGTAGCAGTAAATTGGAGGACCACAGTGACATGCGGTCATTTCTAGTCAAAAAAAAATGCGAAGAAACGCGACAATGGACGTGAAAAGCAGCGACAGAACATAAAATGCTACAAATGTGTAAAGATTTGACACATTGCTCGTGAGTGCGTAAGTCGACGAAGTAGTGTAAATGCTTTTTTTTGCACGGCGATTTGCAGAGGAACACTTGGGTTTTTCTTATAGTGGATCGCCTAGTCACATGTGCTGTGGCAGACACTTATTTACATCAATAAGGCAACATGGGGAATAGATAGAGTTGGCGTCAGAGTTCTTTATCTATTCCGAAGGTATTGGAGATGTGCAACTGAGAACCACATCTGGCGACGACGTCAAATTGCGAGAAGTTTTGTACATACCAAAGCTCAACTTCAACTTTATTTTTATCTCAAAGGCAATAGGTGCGGGTCAATTGCGACATTCCAAGAAATAAATGTGACAGTGATGTAGACAGAATCTTGCTTCGTGGGAAAAATATAATCAACTGTTTGTTTGTAACAATAGTTAGGATGAAAGAGTTCGCGGACATGTTTGGTCTTTCGCCGAAAATAAAGAATTTACTTTATGGCATTAGTGATTCGGCCAATTAAATGTGAAAAATCTGTCCGAATTTGCTGAAAGAGGCTTAGTGCGTGGTTTAAATATAAAGAACATTCCGAGGGACTCCGAGTGCGAAACGTGTTACAAGGCGAAACTACATGTACAACCATTCCCGAAGACGGTAAGCTATAGCAAAGGAAGTCCTGGAGCTGGTGCATACGGATATCTGTGGACCGATGCGCATTACATCTTGCGGTGCTGCCAGATATTTTGCGCTATTTATAGATGACCACTTAAGGTAGCCGCGGTAGCTCAGTGGTTAGTGCTTTGGACTGCGAGCCGAAAGTCCCCGGTTCAAGCCTGGACTGGGGCTAACAACATCTTTTCATAGAAACATTTTTCTATACCGCGCTACCTCTCGTCAGTAAATGGCAAATCTACGAGAGTAAAACATTGCCTATGAAAAGCTCTCACCCTCCGGTCGGATTCGGCAATAAACTGTAGGTCCCACAACTTTGAGTACAAATATAACACGCACAGCTCAAAATGATGAGAGAGCTCGGCCTAAGTTCTTATAGAACTGTAGTGCCAAACTATTATTATTATTACTTAAGGATGATGTTCCTGTATTTTCTGAAGTCAAAGCGTGAAATGTATTCACCAGTTTTATTTCTATGGCTGAGAGACAGACTGGAAAATTTTAATTCTAAATAAAAATATATGTGACATGAGAAAAAAATAATAAAATTTTTTTCTCATTCACAAAAATACATCGCATAAGGACATACATAAGGACTTTTTGTGAGCGCTTTATATTTTATTCAAAATTACGTTTGACCATTTCTAATAGATGTGTAAAATCCATTTTTTAAATTTTATTTTAAATATTGATTTAAATTTCTTTATAGATTTATTATAGCAAATTTGTAAATAAAGTTTTAAACCTGAACTTTTTCAATTTATATCAATTTTAATTCATTCACAAATAACACAGGGTAGTTTTTTCTCGTCAAATGGCGAGAATTTGATGAAAATCTGCGATGGGGATGGGTCATTTAAGGAATAATGCCCCGTATGTATCTCGTTCGTTCGTTTGTTAAATTGACGATTGTCCATTTGATCGCTTGTTAATTTGTCTGTCCGTTCGTTTGCGGGATGTGGGAGTTGGTCGGAAGTGGTTGGAAAAATGTGGGTGGACAAAAGTGGGTGTGTGGGCTAAAGTGGGCGGTAAGGGATAACAAGACCGAAAAAATGTTATTGCAGAAATCGGTAGCATACATCGTGGAAAATCGAATGGTACCACTCTCGGTGGTCCATGACCCACAAAAGGGGGTCAAGGTAGTTCGAACAATCAAGAGCTCTGGTTTAAACTGTGGTAGCAACACTACAAAGTATTTGTGTATGATCGTATGTGTGCAACTGCAACCCTTTTTGACCATTCTATAAATATATATTATTATTTTACTGACGCGTCATGACGGACAGCGCGTCTCACAGTGGTATTTTGGCGAAAAAAAAGCAATTTTTCGAACTATCAATTTCAAAATTCTAATAATGCAGTTTTATAGAAAAATTTTGTAATTTAATGGAATTTTAGTGTTTTACTTTAAACGTACTTTTTAGTATTAGAATGTACCAAAGTCATAAAAAATTATACGCGGAATCTGATTCAAGTTTTCACGCAATTCATTAGTGTATTTATGTACAATATTTGTGTTATTTCCATTATAATTTTTATTTTTTTTTTTAATATAATATTTTGTTAGGCTTCTCCGTTGGCCTATTTGCATTAAATTTGTATACATTTATTGCTTCATCATCACAGGATCACTATTTTTGGGTTTTAAATTATTCTTTACCGTTTTAGAGGTGCTAGTTTCAGAAAGTCGACGCGGAGCGAAACATTTTAAGGTTTTTGAATCAGTTTTTTTTTTAGTGACCATATCGAAATTTGGTGCAAATAGGCCAACGGACAAGCCTACCTACTATACAAAGCGTCTTTATCTGTTCATTGATTTTATCTCTTAAAGCAGGCATGTCAAACTCAGTTGGCATCACGGGCCTCATTGGCAATTCAAATGATGAGGCGGGCCGCATTTGTGTACCATAAGAAAAAAAATCGCTCGTTTTTTACATTTGTTAACAAAATACAATGTTAAGATTATCAAATTTTCCATTGATTGTCGTTAAAAGCGCCGCAGGCGAAATTTTTTGTAAAAAATGGTGTGATTTTTGTCTGTTTGAAATAATTTAAAAAATTTTTGAACTTCTTTGTTTCTGCCAAAAATTTTGGCTGAGGTATTTACAGTGGAGTACCTATATTTCAATCACTAGACACCTGACCATCATCCAAAATTGTTGCAATTTTTATGTCGGCAAAATCGTACGATATTGAATTAGATCTTGTACCATTATCGAACGCCAAATCTTACTAAAACTGCAAAAATATTTCAAAGCGACATATCGCAGTTTTTATTTCGAAACGATAATAAAGATTATTCAGATTAAAAATTAGCAACAAGTTTGGATTTTTGTTATCCAAGTTTGTTCGAGAAAACTTCAAGGCATAAATCACATGTCATACTGGTAACCATTTTTTTAGATTTTCGGTACAAACAATACTTAAACTATTGATATTTGTTTTTTAAAATACCGTATATAAATTTGATATTTGAATAAATTTGAAAAGATTTCCTTTTCATGAACAATTAATTTAAATTACAAGGACAGTGACCATTGATTAGATGTTCAGATTTAGGACTTATGACGAAGTTTGTTTTATTATCCTTAAAGCGAGGTTTGCTGCATTCTACGGTCAAGAGTTATTTTCTACAAAAAGTGCTATGCGCTACCATATATTTTTTATATTTGCCGGCGAAATATAGCCAACAGAAATTCAAAACTTCACAATAAATTATAAATTTTATGAATAAAAAAAACAATATTACTGATGAAAAAAAGGTAAAAATTATTGTTATGCCATTTGTGCAAAGTCACGTATGGACCATTCCACACCAAATCGACCAACAAAAGTAAAATATGAGATTTCACTTTTTCGATTTCAATGAAGTTTGTGTAACTGATAAAGGTTATTGAGACATACATTGACCATTATTTTTTTTTATTTTTTATACCACCACTTCTAGAGATACAGTGGTTCAAACTTACAAAAAATGTGCCAAAAATCACTTTTCTATGGTTGTTTATATTTCAATATCTCTTAAAGTAGAAATGATAGAAACTCTGTTAATAACTCATTTTAAAGCTAATATAACCAGCTTTTAGAGCAATTGAGTTTTAACTTCTAAACTTGAATATGTGGCCCCTGGTCATTATCATTGAACATCAAAATGGATGTCCTTAAAAAGGACCCTTTTTACAATCCTGAAAAAAATTCATACATATTTTTGTTGATTTAATATAAATATTTATGCCAAATATTAAGATGGTATTTTTATGGCATCATATTTTAAAAATTAATTTTACATATTTTTTGTATTGAAAAAAACAAACAAAAAATTATACAGTAAAAGTTACAATAATTCTTGTGTATGTCTGATTTCTAAATGGTGTCAGTTTTATGATATTGAATCTAGTTTTTTAGATATTGATTTTGGGATATAGTGTTTACATTTTTCGAAAAATGGTATATAACTCAAAAATTAGAGAAAATTTGATGAAAATTAGGCAATTTTAGAAATTAGAGTTACAAATACATTGAAAATTTTACTGTGAAAAAAAAATGTAAAACTTTAGAAAATTATTTTTTAAAATATGATTCCAGCAAAATGCCATCTTATGATTTGGCACGAAATTTATATTAAAATAACCAAAATATGTGATTTTTTCAGAATTTTATGAAGGGTTCTTTTTAAGGACATCAAATTTGAAGTGCAAGGATAATGGCCACTTGCCACATGTTCTAGTTTAGAAGTTACAAGTTCATTTCTCTATTAGCTTTAAAACGAGCCATCAACGGAGTTTCTAGCATTTCTACTTAAAGATTTATTGAAATATAAACAACCACTCAAAAGTGATTTTTGCCCCATTTTTTGTAATTTTGAACCACTGTATCTCTGGAAGTAGTGGTCGAATCAAATAAAAAAAATGGTTAATGCATATCTCGATACCCTTTATCGGTTGCCCAAATTTCATTGAAATCGAAGAAGGTGAGTTCCAACCGCTGGTCGATTTGGTGTGTGTATTTGGTGTAATATTTAAAATGACTATTAGAAAAATAAATTAAGACTCTATATTAAAAACTTATTAATATCTCATTATTAAATTTTGGAAAAATTTAATAATGAGATAATTTAAAAATGAGATTGATTTTTTTAATAAATTAATAAGTTTTTAACCAAGATTAGTAATTACATTTCTGAAGCCGGACCATCCGCTGCTGCTGTGGTGGCTGCCAATGCACCAGAGAAGCGCATTGGCAAGAAGTTTAAAACCTTCACTGCTACTGCAAAACCCCGTAACTCTCAGGACTCGACAGTTTCCAGTGATATTGCTTCCACAAGCAATAGCACTGGCGCTTCATGTTCCGGATCGGCTGCGGATGAACTGCCTTCAACATCCACTGGCAGAGGTAGGCAAGCAGTATCATATTGTGATGCTGCTTGCAAAGCTCTTTCGGTTGCGATTATTGGCAAACTATGGAAGGAGCAAAAGATGAATGATGCAGAAGTAAAACACTGCACCGATCATCTTTGGCGGCTAGTCAGCACTGGCGGTGTCAGTGCAAACGCAAAAAGCTATGAGACGAGTGATGGCATCATGAAGGTGCTATGTTCGTCTCAAGCCAATTTCGATTGGATTGCCACAGCCGTTGCTAAAATCCCCCCTTTGGGCAAATCGATATTCGCTGTTTTCAGCGGAGTCGAACCCAAACGCAGGCGAGCAATTCGCTGGATACCTGGTCCTATCAGGAAAACAGCGGAAGTGTTTGCCTGCCAACGTGCTCAGAACCAGGGCATCGAAACGAACGGATGAAAATCTATAGCCATAAACCAGAGGGAGGTCCGGAGGACAAGGAGGGCTCAACCCTGGTTGTTGACTTAGACGAGAAGTCGTTAGATGTCATGCTATCTAAGTACGACAGTCATCTAAACTTATTCTTTGAACGGATCAAATTCCAAATGAATAGGCACATGATGAGAAACAAGTTAATTATCCTGCCATGATAATTACTCAGATCAATCTGCAACATTCTAAAGCGGCTACCGCTTTACTAGGTAAGCGCTCCATGTTGCATAAATTACTTCATATCACAACCATTCAAGAACCATGGGTGTATAACAAACGCATCTGTGGTCTTAGTGAACTACGTGGTGAAACCATACTATACGATGAGCAAGCCGCAAGGCCTAGAAGCTGTCTTATAGTATCGAAACACTTTGCTGTCACCAAGTTAACCCAATTCTGTGGGCAAGACCTGGTGGCAGCCAAAGTGAGATATGAAAGCGATAGTGAACGAAAACATTTGATTGTCGCCTCAGGCTACTTCCCCAATGACTCACTACTGCCTCCTCCGCCAAAGGCAATTGTTGAGCTCATAGAGTACTGTGATATTAAGGAGACTGGCCTTATTCTTTGCTGTGACGGTAATACACAACACACTGTGTGGGGCAGCAGTAAATGCAACGCATGAGGTACCAGACTCCTTGATTTTATCATGACCTCCAATCTGAACATTCACAACACTGGTAATAAACCCACGTTTGTGACTGATAGAAGACTGGAAGTGATAGACCTAACTTTGTCTAACTGTAGACTGAGAGAGTCAATCTTAAATTGGAAGGTTCTTAAAGAACATTCTTTATCGGACCACAGGTATATCGAGTTTCTTACTGACCGAGAGGTGCTGCCATCTGTGGCGGTAAGAAACCCTAAAAAAACGAACTGGGCACGCTTCAGACATGAACTTGAGAATTCCCTCAACATTCCTGTCAGAATTAGTACCAAAGAAAGTATTGAGACGTCCGTTGAAGTTATGAACGATGTCATAAATTCTAGTTTTGTACGAACATGTCCGGTACGAAAAACGTTATCTAGACCTCCCGTTCCTTGGTGGAACGCTTGTCTTGAAACCTTGCGGAAGGATTCCAGAAAGCTTCTAAATAGGGCCCTAAGGAGCAATTTAGACTCTGACTGGTTTCTTTATCGAGCTAAACAGAAGGTGTATAAGAAACTAATTCGTAAATCGAAAAGTGTTTCTTATAAAGACTTCTGCAGTAGCATCGAATCCTGCAGTGAGACTAGCCGATTGGTCAAGTTTCTTAAAAGAGACCGAACTTCCCGACTGGACTCACTGCGGAGACCTGATGGCTCGTATACTGAGTCTAAGACAGAGGCACTCAGTGTCCTAGTTGAGACTCACTTTCCGGGAAATCAAATCCACATAGGGCCAATTTGTAATCCCAGCACTGGGGACTGCAATAATAACTCTAATGTGACAAAACATGACTGGCAGGTTGCCGGATTAGTTGTGTTCGATGAAGCTATCCAATACGCAGTGGCCTCTTTTGATGTCTTCAAGTCACCTGGGCCGGATGGCATCTACCCAGTCATGCTACAATGGCTAAAGAAGATCTTTAGAGCAAGTCACGCAAGGGCATTCATTCCGACATCCTGGCGTGGTCTTCATTCCTAAAGTTGGAAAAGAAGACTATTCCATATCCAAGAGCTTCAGACCCATTAGTATGATGTCTAGAAAGACTAGTTGAGTTGCACATCAGAAAAACATCGTTGTCAAGGTACCCATTATCATCAAGACAACATGACTACCAACGTGAAAAATCCTGTAATCCTGCAATGATAAGACCGATGATATCATATGCATCGGTAGTCTGGTGGAACAAGCTGTCGCGAAAATGCGTGACAACTAGTCTCGCCAAGATTCAGAGAACCGTGTGTCTGGGTGTTACGGGTGCCTTTCCCACCTGGTCCAGCACTGAATGCAATCTTAAACCTACCACCACTTGAGATCTTCATCAGAGGCGAAGCCATGAAAGGATGCTGGAGACTAAAACGAGGTGGTTTCTGGTTTAATGTTCCCTGGAATATCTCTGACATTGCACTTGACACTCCATTAAACACCTGTCTACTGGAGATGCCCTCTGATGCAATGATAACAGAAATATTACCAAGACGAAATTTTGAGGTTTGCCAACCTGACATTCAAGGAGGGTCACACCGCATTTTTACAGTCGGCTCCCGAACCGATCAGGGATCTGGTGCTGGAGTGTTTGTGGAACCGAATGACCTCAGACTTCACTTCGCCTTAGGCGACAATGCCTCGGTATTTCAAGCCGATGTTTATGCCATACTTATGGCTATGGACTACATTGCGGATAATAGATGGCAGAACAGAGCTATATCAGTTTGCAGCGATAGTCAGGCTTCTCTTATGGCTTTGAACAACCCGGTCATCACATCCAAAATTGTACGTCAATGCAGATCACGTCTCAATTGTGTTGGTAAATACAATACACTGAAACTGATTTGGGTGCCGGGCCACAAAGAAGTTTCGGGCAATGAAACATCTGACGAACTAGCACGTGCTGGATCTGAGGATAATCCATTTGGACCAGAACCTGTGCTTGGACTACCTGCATCTACGGGAAAATTCGCCATCAGTTCTTGGGTCGCCTCTGCACAAGAGAGCAGATGGCTGAATGAGACGAAATGCAGATTCTCCAAACTCATGACACCGACGATAACCAAAAGATCGGCTACGTTTCTACTTTCCTTAAGCAGAAAGGAGTGTAGAAAACTGACGGGACTCTAACGGGACACAACGAACGCAATCGGCCTGGCCGAAAGCGCCTTATGTTCTGCCTGCTACGAAGAAGCTGGTACCACAGAGCACTATCTCTGTGACTTTCCAGCATTTTCTAGAATTAGAAGGCAGATCTTTGGCACAGACGTGCCAATAGCACACAATAGCCTTCTTAGATTCAATAATGAATCTAAGAAGTATCTTTAAAAACCAGGGTACTGGGTCACAGCACAATGGATATAACCCTATCTGAGTGCTGTGGCTCTATTTTTATCCCACAAAAAAAAAATTACATTTTTTATATGGCATGTTAAATTGGATACATGGCTCTGCACAAAAATGCACAACCTTAATAATAATCATATTAACTCCTGAAAATAAAAAAAATATTTAATATTATTAAATATTTTAATAATATTCAAAAAGTTTTCGCGTCCGCATGCGACCCGTCATCAATCCTGTATTGAAATTCTAGTGAACTTTGTCGGAAAATTGATAACTTTGTTCAACATCCGCAGACTTTTAAAAGTTTGTTTTTACATATATTTAAATAAGATATTCTCACCTTTCATTTTTAGTAATGAAACGACCTAGAAGGACCGAGCTTACTTGATTTTTTACGTAGAAAAATGAAAAAATTTCATTTTATAGAGCCATTTGGATTTGCGTATATTTTTTTTTTAATATTTAATCCAGATAATTTTCTCGTTAAATTAATATCAAAATATTATATTTTAAGAAAAAATAAAAATTAATGGTAATAACAAAAATATTGTACATAAATACACTAAAGAGTTGCGTGAAAACTTCAATCAGTTTCCGCATATAATCTTTTTATGACTTTGGTATATTTAATTTAAATAATGTTAAATAATATTTTAAGCCAGTCATTATTAGTACAAAGAATTAACTTGAGGTGGCAACCCATCAATCTATTTTTCACCCATCAATCTATTTTTCACTACGCTAAAAGTAGTAGGTGCAAAATGCAACACTGCCATTTCGAACAGTGGATGTTTGAACCAGCTGTTCAATGTTCGAAAATGACAAAGCGAGGTATCAAGCAAACGACAGCAGCAGACAATTTAAAATAAACATCAGCGTATCCAACTCAATGTAAGTATTATTTTGAGTATTTAAATTTTAGTAGGAAAGTAGCTGTGCCGCTGTCTGGACTACGTCCGATTGCTGTCACAGAGGTAGTAGTAACATAGGACTAGTGAAGTCAGGACTACGTCCGACCGAACTACGGCAGGATAGGTGCGCCGCTGTCTGGAATACGTCCGATCGCAGAAGCAGTAGTAGACTAGGACTATTGAGGTCAGGACTACGTCCGACCGAACTACGGCAGGATAGGTGCGCCGCTGTCTGGAATACGTCCGATCGCAGAAGCAGTAGTAGACTAGGGCTGGTGAAGTCAGGACTACGACCGAACTACGGTAGGATAGGTGCGCGCTGTCTGAACTACGTCCGATCGCTGTCGCAGGAGGAGTAGTAGGTGAATTCAGGACTACGTCCGACCGAACTACGGCAGGATAGGTGCGCCTCTGTCAGTACTACGTCCTATCGCTGTCGCATAGTTAGAAGCAGCACAGGGTCATTGAGGTGATACTACACATAAAAAATATTAGCTTGGCGTTCAGTTGTTTCGTCGAATATTCATTTGCATCTACCAAATGTAGTCAGCCTCAACTGAAATTCATTTATGGTAAACAATAGTATGAAGCGTAACCAACTATTAGTTGAAGCAACTGCAACATTGATTGGGGAAACAAAATTTTTATCAATTTTCTAAACTACTAAACAACTAAATTCAAAATGAGACATAACCAATATTTAGTTGACTAAACAGATAGTTAGTTATAATAGGTTGTAGCAACCAATATTTATTTGATTCAACTGCGAAATCATTTGTCTTGTATAAAAGCAATGCCAAAGCAGGACAACATCAGTCGCACACGTTTCAGATTTTTCACTCGATTTTTGTGTGCTACGGACAGCGCGTGCCACGTGCAAAACAAAATTTGGAATTGTTTTAAGACTTATTCATGTTTACTGTTCAGTTGTTTCATGCCCAAATACACTTTCTTCAACAAGAGACATACTATTGTACAGAGTACTTGCTATTGTGTTTCTATATGTTGTATTTATATATGCAGTCCTACCGCTCCAACGTGTTGCAAACACGAAGTCAGCAGCACAACAAGTCATCGGCGATTTCCAATCTCGGGAACGCTGTTGTAATGATGACGCTAAGGTTAGGTAAAATGGCCGATTTCTTATAATTAAATTGGCTACCACAACTAAACAAATTGGTTGCGTCAATTGTATTCATTAGTTGTGTGAACTGATACGCGGTGTTGCAACAACTGAATCAGTCGAATGTTGACAGAACTAATTAAATCGGTTGGCAAAAAAAAGGTTGCCCCAACTGTATCGTTCTTTGGGCAGACGCGGAGTCGTTCAAACCACGGCCGCAGTTTTAGCAGCAGAAGCAGAATCGGGACTGCATCCGATAGCAGAAGCGGTGTCGTCAATGACGACGTTTAACTACGACCACCGATGGAATATAAATCAACCAGATTTCACGTACTCGTAAAAAGGGTGCAAGGGGCTCGGTATTTTTTTAAAACTCAGAATTGTTAAGATTTAGTTAATATTAAAATAAATGAATAACTTCAAAAATAAAACATAAAGTGTTGTTGTTGACCTGGGAATATAGATTTTTGCAACGAACCCTGGACACGACGAGTGATACCTCGGCATAGGCCGGAAAAGTTCGTTACAACATACTAATTCAATATATTTCAGTTTAATATTATAAATTAAAAATATAACGAAAACTTTATTTTGAAGAAATTGTGATTTTCTGAACATTTAAGGCGAGTTTTGAAATTTAAAGTGCTCCTGTATTTTTGATACTATGGGCACATTCAAGTGACATAGCTTAAAATAATTGTTATTAACATACGTTGCAATAAAAAAATATAACCAACAATTCCACAAATCACACTCACTCACACGTTCGATAATTGTAATTTTTTTTGTATTTTCAGCGCACATACCGTGAAATAGATTCCGTTATATTAAAAATTAGGATGACGAATTAATTTTTGATGATCAAATATAACATAACGTATCAAAAACCGTTTAATCCGATCAAATTGAAATAATATCTTAAAATTTATTTTGAGGAAACGGTGATTTTTTCTACAATTAAGCCTAAAATTCACATTAAAATTCACATTCACATTTTCCTGTACATTCACGCGACATACCTTAAAATCTTTGCTCTTGTACTATTAGTTCATAGAGCAAACTTATGAACTCGAAAATTGTTGGGATTTATTAATTCAAGTATTCTTAGCAATATTGAATTAAAATGTAAAATGTATAAAAAAAAACAACAAATCATTTTTTTTTTTCATTGCTTTATGTCAATATCATGAAGGTTAAAAGTTTTCTGGATTTGCACATGGAATACGAAGAATAGTTCATAAATGGAATGATTATTTTCATATATACATATTATGAACCGTGTTTCATTCCATTTAACACATTCCATTTCACATCTTTCAAACATCCGACAAATACGCTCACATGGCCATCTCTACTAGCAACCATCTGTCAAATTTACGTTTACGTATAGCAATCATCAATTAAACATCTTACAAATATGAAGATAGTTGAGGAATATTTGGAAAAGTTACTCCAGTATAATTCGCCGAGTAATTTCTATGAAATGAAAACAGTATCCTTGTTATACATAACCATCGTCTTTATAAATCCTTTGAAGGTAAAATTGTACAACCACTTGAGACTTTTTCGTGGATGAACCAAGTCCGCCCGGCGATGCTGTCATTAAAGTAAATACTAAAAAAAAATAATTTTCTTTCACGTTTTAAAAATTTCAATCTCAGGAAATTTTATTCTCAGTTTTACCATTAAAATGTAATATTTGTGTTGAGATATTTTTACATCATTGGATTTATTTAATTGTTGTGGATAAATCGAGCGTATATAGCGATATTAAGTACCAACAAAAATTGTTTATTTTTGTCCAACTTTGACATGATTTTTTGCAAAGTTCTTACATGGTGCGCAAATTCTGAGTACGCAGAAAGAATCAGGAGACCGGAATCTAAGATAAATAATACGTTTTATTAAAGATCAATACAACAACCTTCAATTTGTAATTGATGAAAATGTAAAATTTCATAAACCAAAAAAAAAAACAATTCTTGATTTGCTCATACATAAACATGCTTTCTTTTTTGTAGATTCTCCAATTCTTTTGAGTTTTCCTCACTTTTATTTGGCTGATGACAACTTAAGATCAGCGTTTGATGGAATTTCAATGCCAAAGGAGGAGACACATGCATTTTTTATAGATGTCCAGCCTGTAAGTATTTTATATTTATATTAGATTTAAATAATATGAATCCATGGTGTATAATATATAAAATTTTATGAGAATAACGAATTAAAACTACAGAACTAAATAAAACTACCCTCAAAAAATAAAATTGTATAAACCTCTGTAAAATTGATATGTTTAATTTACAGAAGACCTCCATCGTTCAATTTGTAATTTTTTAATTTGATATGAAAACAGTTTTTATATCTATTTGCATTTAATTTTTTTTTACACCCAGATACTTTAAGCGATATTTATAAAAGACAGATCTTGACAATCCATTGAAAAAAATTATGCTGAAATAAAATTGTTCCCGAAATACCAAAATGCATTGTTGCAGAATATCTAAGATAAATGGAAATAGAAATATTAGTAAAACGGTATATTGCCATTGCAAATCTGTCGTCGCAATATCCACATATGAAATTAGTTGCCAACTATGACAGAAAATCAATTACAATATTGTTTTAACCGGAAGTTAAATAATTTGTGTTGGTGAGAATGAAAATATTTAACGGAAACTTTATTCTGAAAGTTAGGCTATCTGCCAGTTAACAAACGTACAGATACATTTTATCGTAACCGAACATTGTGAAAACGGCCCTTAATGTAGATTTCACATTAATTTAATGTTCATTTGATTTCGGAAAATGTGATTTTAATATGAAAAAATGTCAATTTGATATGTAAAATATCAATTTGATATGATTAATTTTGTTTTAGTAATACTTACTTACAAATGTTTTATATATTGTACACATATTTTCTATAATAAACTTTTTTATATTTTAAATCTTTTATAAAAACATAAAAATAATACAGAAACGAATAAGGTTTTGTACTGAACTTTTGTACCATTGATTGTTTTCAACATCTTCAATTTTGTTAATAAGATTGTGTCGCGTTTCATGTGTTTCATATCAAAGTCATAATCAATCTATAATTTAAATACTTAATTAAAATTGAATAATGCACATATGTCTGCAATAAAATTGAAAAAATTCTAATGAAATAATTTGAGCAATAAATCCATTGATTCATATTCGTCGTTATGGATTGTTTTAATTTATTCAGTACGGAATCCATCTCCGGTTTATATTGATTAATTATTCATACAGGAATACCGATGCTGAAGTGTTTGCTGTATTCTTACAATTATAAAAATATACTTTTTTCAAATCAAAGTATATGAGGTACAGGGTATATTAAGTTAGTGCAGATATTGTAACTCCCCTTAGGAGGCGTGTTCGGTATGGAAAAGTATATATATTTTTGATCAACATAACTACCCGAGTCCGTTTAGTCGTTTAGTCTTGCTGTCTGACCGGATACAGAGTAACTTGAAAAATACTTGTCAACCAGTAACTCAAAAAGTATTCGAGATATAGTTATAAAATTTATTAGTATTTATTTAACATTATGAATTGATATGTCAATGTAAAACATTTTAATATCATTTTAACACTTTTAATATTGGTCTAACATAAAAAAGTTAATATAACGATTATTACGTTAATCTAACGTTTTTAACATTGGATTAATATTTTTCTAATTAAATTTCCAATTTTTTACATGATATTGGATTTGATATTAAAACAATGTTAAATTGATATGATGTTATTTTCGGTGTATCCGTTTACAAAAAATTACGGGATCTTAATCAAGGAAAAATTACTTGAAATATTATTTAATAAAAATATATATTTGACCTTTGAACACCCCTAAATGTGTTGCTAACTGCTAGAATAGTTATTGCTCGGAGATTTTAGTAATTACCCTCGTTTTCAATTGAGTTTCCAACACAAACACCATTTTTCATCAAAACTTTTTAAGATTTAACATGCTTTTACTAATGGTATAAATTCTTTTTTCAAGAAGGATTAAATTCTATTTTGAGAAGTATAAATATTTTAATTATAATTATACACTATTTTCAAAAACATAATGAACAAGCAAAATGACGAAATGAAAATCAATGTATTTTATGTTATTTATAAATACATTTTAAAAAATCAGAAATGGAAATGCTCGTGCAAGTACTAAGTTTTTGACACAACAGCAAAAACTTCCCATGGTAAACGACATAAGTATTGTAAGGGAAATATTTTCTTGAAATTAAGAAAAATTCCTTAATGTGAGGAAACTTTTTCCTTGACGCTATTTCAAGTTAATAATAATAATGGAAATCGACATAAGTATTGAAGTAAAATATTTTCTTGCAATTATGAAAATTTCCTTGTAATTCTTGAATTATAAAGTAATTCGAAATCACCATATACATATTAGGAGTAAAATCTAATTCCATTATAATTGAATTGTATTATTATTTTCTTCAGATTAAAATATTACTATACGATATTTAAACATACATTGCTTTAATCACGGATTTATATGGATTCATTATATTAATGTTTCTGTAGAAACAGATATATTTGATCAAAAATTACTATATGTATGTTTGTAATTTCTGCTATTTAAAACAGTCTTCGTCAAAAATAGGTTCGTGGAATTATATGTATTTGGTTATTCGTGGGTGACAACGAATTTAAAAATAATAGAATTTGTATGACAACGCTTTAATTATAATTATGTTTGGCATTACCAATAATTAACAACAACGCTGCCTATTTTTAGCACTCAATAATACTCACATTAATACTTTTCATATAGTTCAAAAGTTCTTTTTGGTGGATGTATTTGTATAAGTACCGCATCACTGTTAATACCAGATAGGAGCTGTTTGTGAAATATCGAATTAATCCGTAATTCAATGAGCTCAAAATAGGAACAATAGATGAAAATAAAATAATTAAGTAAAGTAAAAGATGTGTAATAAAAAAAATAATAGTTTAAGTTTATAATTATATAATATAAATATTAATAAAATATAATTTAAAAAAGAAAAAAATTAATATTGTGTAAAAAAATATGATTGAACCAAAACAAAAATATGTTTGGCTGTTATTATAATAATGTTTGGCAATGCTATAATACTTTTGTTTCCAAAAAGCTCCAACGATATACTATGTATGCCTGCAAAATTATGTTTAGAAGAGCCCTTTTTTTGCAGTGTGTGGAAACTTTTTCCTTGACATTATTTCCATTCTCTCTCGTCATTTGAGCTGTGCGTGTTATATTTGTACTCAAAGTGGTGGGACCTACAATTTAATGCCGATCCAAACTGCTTTGAGTACAAATATAACACGCATAGCTCAAAATGGTGAGAGAGCTCGGCCGAAGTTCTATACAGGACTGTAGCGCCAAACTATTATTATTATTATAATAAAAAAAGTTCACGCAAAACACTGGACTATTCGAAATAATAATGGTAATGTGCCACCCGAAAACTACTGTTTTGAATAAATTCACGCTCATTTCCTTCGACATTTGCAGTGATCGTGCTCTGTCGATCTTTATGGCACATTAACGGGATATAGGACACACGGTGCAAATTTACTTTCAACTGCCCTAACCAAAAACTAAGACATTTTGAAAATGGGGAAAAAAAATGATTTCAATTTTGCACCACCATATATCAATCTATAAAATTATGCTATACACATAAAAATATATCAAACTGATCTCTCACGTGTACCGAACACCTCTTTCTAAGCAAGTGTGAGCCTAAAGTGAAGATCTTGGAACAAAAACGGAGAAGAAGCCAAAAAAAAACATAGAGAATTTCAATGCATTTTTTTCAATTTTTCTACTTTAAATTACTATGCATTCTTTAATTTAAGTTACTTATACTTATTATTTTTATTTTTAATCGAAAAACTACGGAAGTTATAGAAAAATTAAAGTTGTAACTGAAGGTTATTTCGGTGATTTGTAATTGTAATATAAAAATTATTATTTGTGGTCCGGGTAAGACAGCATTGGTTATTTTTTATAAGAAACTAGCCTCAAGAGCCAACATTGTCTATGTGAGTCTAAGTTTTTATTTTTTTATGTATTTAAATATGGAGCATTCCATTGTGACTTTTGCAATACTACAAATTTGAAGTTAAATGCTGTGACGGGCGTTACACGTACTTTTCATAAAACAGAGTTTACTCCACAAAGTATTAAATTTTAGCTAAAATAATCGGACTATGGAGATTAAGTATATCTCAAATACTTCATTAATAATGGGAGTTCTCTCATCTATAACAAAATTCTGAAAAGGTTATTTTGATCACTTACTTATAAAGTATCAAAACTTGTGATGGGTGTTACACATTTTGTGACGGGCTTTACCTGTACGAATTCTAAACAAATAAATTTTTGTGGTGGTTATTTTAAGGGTGTACCTACTAGACATATAATTTAAGTGGAAAACTAAACATTTCGTTTTGAAAAAAAAATGTATTGTATTACCATTCTTTTAAATAACTACTCTGTCTGCATCATTTGCAATCTGTTTCCTTCGCAGCTTACATAAATATTTTTTGCATTTCAAAAATAATGATCTTTTGAGATTTTTATACCCTACACCTATGAGGTACAGGGTATATTAACTTTGTGCATATATTGTAACGCCCCTTAGGAGGCGTGTCCGGTATGGAAAAGTACATATATTCTTGATCAGCATCACTACCCGAGTCCGTTTAGCCATGTCCGTCTGTCTGCCTGCCTGTCTGTCTGTCCGTCTTGCTGTCTTGCTGTCTTGCGGTCCGAATACAGAATAACTTGAGAAATACTGATCAGAATGCGATGAAATTTCGTCTCAATATATTTTAACCAAAAGTAGGAACTGAGTTTGAAAATGAGCCAAATCGGTCAACGGACACGCCCACCTCCCATACAAGTCACTTTTATATAACTCTTTCGGAACAAATAACTCGAAAAGTATTCAAGGTATAGTTATAAAATTTAAAACGTATTTTCAAACGGGTTTTCATAGTCGAAATTTGATCCGTAAATTATTAAAATCAAATCTATGAAATATTAGCCTTTCAAAATTTTAAATATAAGCGTGGTCCGCCCAATTATATTTTTCAAATTTTTTTTTTAGTTTTTTATACTTTATATAAATTTTTTAAATTATGGGGATATAAGACGTAAATTTCTGATATATGAATAATATTCTGAGGTTTAATATCCCCACCAAAGGTGTAGGGTATTCCATAGTCGGGTCCGACCGACTATAAAAATCCGCCCCATGTGACCGAACTTACCCATGTGATTTAACTTTCCCAACTCGTTTTTTATGAATTTTTTGTAAGGTTTGAAATTTTTTTTTTTTATATTTACTTATTGAATATTTTGAAATATTTACTACTTCTTCTATTAATATATCTATTAATATAAATAATAATATAATTGATTATTGATGCACATATTAACAAATATATAATTATCCAATTTTTTTTTTGTTTCCGACGATTGTTACTTGGGACCGGCGGTACCATATTTTGGATGGAATATCTATGAGACCAAAGAGTATAATAAATGGATATATACGACAAAAATCTTTACTTTTACAAAGTTTCCCAGTTGTAGGTTTGCAAAATAAAAATCATTAAACGGAATCAATTGGTTTAACTTCATATTTACAAATGGATAGGTGCACCGAATTTCGATAATTTTTTTGGGAACCACAAGTCGTATCGGCGGAAAACACTATTTTCGTGTATTTGAGCATGACTTCAATATATATTTGACCACAAAAGTCTATCTAAGCACGTATACAGTAAAATTGATCTGTAGATGTAAATTTAATATGAGGTACTTGAATATAAATGGTCAGTCACAGGTCACAATCTAAAAGTAATGTAAATTATGAGTTTCATTTATCTAACTCTTCAATTGTTTAAGTAGTAGGGATTTCAACAGACCGACAGACGGACAGGCAAACGAACAGACAGACGGACATCGCTGAGGAGGTCATGCTGATCAAGAATATATATACTTTTGCATACCGGAGATTCTTCCTTCTGGGTGTTACAAACGGCGTACATAACTGAATATACCCTTTCACTCTTAGTGTAGGGTATAAAAATAATCAGGATCTCGGGTTTAGTTGGTTGTTTATTCTTCGACGTCTCGATGATTAGTGATTTACAAAAATGGTTATGAGGTTAATAATAATAGTTTGGCACTACAGTCTTATAAGGACTTAGGCCGAGCTCTCTCACCATTTTGAGCTGTGCGTGTTATATTTGTACTCAAAGTGGTGGGACCTACAGTTTATTGCCGAAACCGAACGGGTGAGAGATTTTCATAGGCAATGTTTTACTCTCGTAGGTTTGCCATTTACTGCCGAGAGGTAGCGCGGTATCGAAAAATGTTTCTATGAAGATGTTGTTAGCCCCAGTCCAGGCTTGAACTCGAAGTCCAACGCTCGCAGTCCAACGCACTAACCACTGAGCTACCGCGGCTACTTATGAGGTTAAATATAACATAAATGAGTTATTTTTATAAAGCAAAAATATAGAGTAATATTAGAAAATAATTATGTTTTATGTTAGTGTAAAAGAATAAAATATATTACATTGGAGTGCATATCTTTAATGTTTGCTCTTAATATGAGTGCAACTGAGAAAATATTCTTGTCGTTATTATTGCTTTTCAATAGCTCATCTACATTTTAATTACATAAAGTTTTAAATTAAACATAGTGTTACTATTCCATATTTATGGTACTAATGAAGAATCTTCCACAAATAAACACAACTACGCCTGTTACTATTTTCAGATAATTCTTTATTGACAAACAAGTTATTCCTCGACAACTCCTTTACTTAAAAAACAACTTCTTCATTTTTTAAAATCAGTTAACAATAGTAACAAAAATGTCATTAAATAATAAAGAACTGCTACAAAGTCAATTTCAATGAATTTAAAATATAAAAATTTTGCCCATATAATTATTACAGGTCAAAATTTGAATTTAGTATGTTAAGATGAAATATAGCTTTATATCATAGACAAGATGTTTAGTACCATTTTTAAAGAATGTTTTCAGACACGTTAAGGTTAAGACATTTAGTTTTTAGATTTTGGATAAAATTAATGATTTTAGTATAGCGATACAAGAGACCTTTAACAATCATATATCGTCGGTGATACTGCAATACTGTCTATCTACATTTTCGAATGCCGCTTACTAAATAAATTTTTCAGAAGAAAAAAACTGTTTTGAGTCTTACTTCTGCACTTACTGCATCCAAAATTAAGTATGTCATAACCAGGACAAGTTTTTTTGGCTTTTGCCAAAAAATGCCAATTTTGCAATTTTTTCAATTATTTTAGAAATTTGCCTATTTTGATATATTTTGCCTAAAAAGCATTTTTACTCTCTGGCAAACCTTTTTTAAATATTGTATTTTGATATATTTTGCCTAAAAATGCCTTTTTACACTCTAGCAAAACTTTTTTAAATATTGTTCTCTATTCTCTGGTAGTATTAAAATAAAATATACGTGCCTCCTTTTCTTGTGTACTTATTTTTGTATGTTCTTAATTTTGTGATCAATTATTTGATGAAATTAACGAAATAATCAAATTACATTTTGAAGATGTAAATATCTTATTGCAAATTGTAAAGCAGTATTTATTAAGGTATGTTTATAATTTGAATCTCATGCTAAGTTTTTAATTTGGATATGTTTTTAGGCTCCCTCTCGTCAGAAATCTGTCACGTTTTAAACCATCTTAGTGACGATGAGGTAGTCTATTTGCTGTGCAAAATTAATGTTGCAAAATCCTGCAATTAAATCTGACTTAATATATATAAATGCCACTTTGAATGCAATGTTTCAAGTATCCAAAAATTGGAAACAAAGGGACTTGCAATAAAGGAATGTTTGGAAGTATTAAATCATGTAAAAGAGAAAGCTATGATGTCAACAAAAATAGTTCATTCGAAAATGAAAAAGTTTTCAATCGAATTTTTTGCCATTTTTTGCCGTTTTTTGACTATTTTTGTGCCATTTTTACTGTTTTTTGTGCCATTCTTAACTATATTTGTGCCAAAAAAAAACTTGCCCTGGTCATAACTTACAATGGCATTTACCTAATTTATCTGATCAACATATCATTTAAAACCGGATTATAAGACAAAATTAGGCATAGTTTTTAAATGTAGTTAGGCGGTTTTGCAGTATCTTCGACGATATGTCGTGAACCTAAAATGAGGACAAAAATTTAGTCGGTGATTTTTTTAGGTTACACCACGATATAAAACAAAATGGCAATTCGCTCCTCCAAGGATATTTTCTGATCAGTATTCACCATAATATTGTGCAAAATGCTCTTTTTCATAGACATTGATCACTGTATTGAATATAAACTATCGATATAAATATTATTTAATTTTTTGTTGATATTTGAAATGTAGACTTTAAAGTTTAAACTAGAATTTTATGTAAACATAATATATTATTGCCTGATAAATCATTTGTAAACATGGTTGTATTGATACTTGAACAATGTTGTAATGAGCCCTGATTTACATTATGATATCACGAAAACATTTTGATGTTGCCCCTTAAAATGGTGTATGTTCTAATAGAAACAGGATAATTACTGTATATATAAATATGTTTCCAGAGAAACATATCAGTTGTTTCAGTTCAAACAGTAGTATGTTTACATATCTAAATATTTTGGAAAAAAAATCCTAAAAATAATATAAATTAAAATATATTTTTTTATTCACCTTTTTAAAAAAATTTTAAACATGCCCAGTGGGAATTTATAATATTTGAATTCATATACATTCATATTAGAGATGCGCGCGTGCCTGTTTTTGATGCCACAGACACACGGGCACGCCGATAGGTGACACGCTCGAGCATGAGCCCGACGACTAAATTTACAGGCACGCACGAGAAGCAAAATAAAGCACGGGATTTGAAAAGACACGATGAAACACGGAAAAACACGAAAAGCAGTCGAAAGTGAAAACTAATACCGGAACCGTTTAGTTTTTTGGAACCGAAATCGTTATTAAAAATGTGTGGTACCGCAACTGGAATCGGAAGCCATATATTTTATTTTGTAGGAAATCGGAACCGGAATCGGATCCGTTATTAAAAAAAATGTATGGAACCGGAATCGAAACCCATTTTTGGTTGGAACCGGAATCGGAACCACAATTTTAAAAATCTTGGAACCCGAACCGGAACCGATATTCCAAAGGGGTTTAGTCCCTGTAATAATTAATTCAAAAATTAAATTTGATACTGTTTTATTCTCTTGAATCCATAATAAAACTAAAACAACAGATTTTTGTAAATAGGTAAAAATAGTAAAAGTTTTTTAAAATTGGGGTAAAAACTATAAAAAAAAATCTTACTATACAATTTGACACAGGAATATAATTTAAACACACTGAGAATAAATGGTGTTTTTAATACCTTTGTAATAAAAACTGAACGATTCCCTTATCAAATATTACGCAATCTGCTGTACTGAGGAATTCATTTTTTACCTTGTCAGTTTGCTGTTTCATTGCAAGAACTTAAATAGTTGAACAAGTTTTTCTACATATTTTCAAATATATTTCTTAAATCTTTTTTTAATTTTTGAATGACTTCTGTCAGACATTACAATTTCAGAAAAAAATATTTGTCATTAGCAAGTGGTTTATTGCAAACATAGTTAAACGTCGTTCAATATAAAAAAAAACGATTTTAGACAGTTTTAAAAGTTCCTAATCAAAATGTACACGCTGCAAAAAAGGTCTCTCCCAAATATAATTTTGCAGGCATTACATATATCTTTGGAGCTTTACGCAAAAAATGTATTATTTCATTGCAAAACATTATTATAATAACAGCCGGTCTGCGTTCTTGCAAACATATATATGTTTGAATAAAAAACAATTTATTTACATGTAAACATATTGATGTTTACATTTCATATTAATGAAAAAAAAAAGAAAAATTTAGTCCTAATATTTTTTTTACACAATATTCATTTTTTCCCTTTTTAAATTACATTTTTATACCTACACTAAGAGTGAAAGGGTATATTCAGTTTGATTTCTTGATCAGCATGACCTCCTGAGTCGATTTAGCGATTTAGTCCGTCTGTCCGTCTGTCTGTCTCTCTGTCCGCCCATATGTCAGTCTGTCCGTTGAAATCCCTACTACTTATAAAGTTGATGATTTAGATTACTATATGCCTACGATGTATGTGCGAAAAAATTGGCGAGATCGGTCCATTCTGACTTTCTGATCTGACCACTTATATTCGAATACCTCTATTCGAATACCTATTTACATCTATAGATGAATTGATAATCCTAACAATAATAAGAACATCTTCTATGAAATGTCCCTACTTTAAAATTTCCCATGTGATCTAACCTTCCCCAACTGGTATTTATTTATATTATATAATTATAAACTTAAACTATTTCTTATTACACATATTTTGTTTATACTTAATAATTTTATTTTAATGTGTTGTTCCTATTTTGAGCTCAGAGAATTACGGATTAATTGGATATTTCACAAACATACATATAATTAAAGCATTGTAATACTAATTCTATTATAACCAAACACGAATAACCAAATATATAAAAGAGAGGATGAAAAAACCATATGCTGCATTCTACTCTTGCCGAAAAATAATTGGCACAACCTGAGGTGTACAACCAAAGCTAATTCCTTAAATGTACACAGCTATCATACGACCAATTCTTAACTATGGTAGCATAGAATGTTGGGGAGCATTAAATAAAATGTGCAATCAACGAGAACTCGCGAAAATCCACAGAATAACACTTGTCAGCATTACGGGAGCTATTAAAACTACAGCGACAGCTTCATTGGAAATAATCCTAAATATCCTTATCCTTAGCAGAAATACCAAACATACACTCTAAAAAGGAATGTTTATAAAATATTTGTGGGAAGCTAACGGTTACTTCTGGTAAATACATATTGGCTACTTCTGGTAAATACATATTGGCTGCCAGAAATTACACAATTCTAGTGTTTGAACAAAACAATATCTTATTTCTTAAAAACTTTTAAAATGTTTCCCAAGAACACTTTATAAAAGTCACTTCATTCATTACTCCCAAACACTCATTTGTTACAAGTATATAATGAAAGTGTGTAATAAATACATGATATTTCTTTGGGCAAACACTAAGTGTTTCCCAGAACGCAATCTATTTTATAAGTTTTCGCCCTTATAATAATAGCTTCTCGGAAAAATTTCTACATTGAAAGTGTTTGTCTCAAAAATCGTACAACTTGTCTCAAAAGATACATCACTTGAACAAATTGAATAAATCAGGTATTAATTAGCAATTAAAATTTGCCATTTATGCAGAAAAAATAGTTCTGAATTGGAGCAGACAATGTCGAAAATTATATTTAAATGCCAAATTATGAACTGTCACATTTTCTACATTTTTAAAGATTGGAATAAAGAGGCCTTTTATCGAATTCGCGGCATATTCGTTCGAATTCGATTTTATATGCAAAATTATAAATCAACTATTTCGAATTCGATATCATTATTTTTCATTTGAAAAGTAGTATATTGTACTTAAATATCGAATTTAAAGTTAAAATAGTTTGTTTTCAAAACGTAGAAAATGTAACTGATCCTAATTTGAAATTCCCTACCAAAAGTGGACCATTCCCCGATTACCTCCTATGACTAAAATTCCCCACCAGTTGGGAAATTCCCCTGCAGTTAGGATCACAAGAATGTATCGAGTCGAAAAGGCGCTCTGGTTCCATAAAATAAATTCTAGAAATGCATTTACTCCATTCTTTTTACTACTGGTGTCTTATGTTAATTTATTTTTTTAAACTGTAACGAAAAATTAAATGAACTATTAAAATTTCATTTATTTTTTATTTTAAAGAATTAAAATCAATTTTGAATTTTAGTAGAATAACAAAGAAACACTTGGAAAACAAATCGTTGGATGCATTTTTTTTTGTTTTTGTTAATAGATGGTTCCAGCGATTTGGCTTCATTTTAAATATAATTACTATGTCAAATAAATGTATGTACTGTTAACTAGTGACTGACATGTGCCGATATTTTGGCAACAGTTATTTTGTCACCGTTACTCAAAAGTAACGGTGATAGCCTGTGATCAAAATATTCCAGTAGCAGTGATTGCTACTTTGATATAATAATATAATAAATTAGTTTGGCGCTATAGTCCTGTATAGAACTTCGGCCGAGCTCTCTCTCACCATTTTGAGCTGTGCGTGTTATATTTGTACTCAAAGTGGTGGGACCTACAGTTTATTGCCGAATCCGAACGGCGGGTGAGAGCTTTTCATAGGCAATGTTTTACTCTCGTAGGTTTGCCATTTACTGCCGAGAGGTAGCGCGGTATAGAAAAATGTTTCTATGAAAAGATGTTGTTAGCCCTAGTCCAGGCTTGAACCAGGGACCATTCGGCTCGCAGTCCAACGCACTAACCACTGAGCTACCGCGGCTACTTTGATAAATTTGTTGTGAATATTCACAATAACAGGCAAATACCAATTACTGCAGTAATTATTCGAATAAAAAGGACAGCCTGTTATAGAAATACTCCAGTAGCTGTGAAATCCGTGTAGTTCTGATTCGAATGAAATACTCCAGTAGATATGAATCATAGCTAATGGAGTATTTCTATAACAGGGTGATATTTTTACTATTGAATAACAGGCTGTTCATTTTCATTCGAATAATAACTACAGTGATTGGTATTTACCTGTTATTGCGAATATCACAGCTGTGATCAAAATAACTGTTGTATGAGTAACGGGTATTTTTAACTGTTATTTAAAAGTACGGTTAGTAACAGTGACTGAGATGCTGCAATTACTTACCACTAGTTGTGACCTAATACGTCAGGATTTCAAGGGATTGACTCAAAAATCAAAATAATTAAAATTTCTACCAACATTTCAATAAAACGGTGTTAGATTTTATTCGTTGTCTTAGAATCAAATATTGAAATCGAACGTACATATGAGCAAATTCGGAAAACTTTTAATCATGATTGACATAAAGCAATGAATAAAAAAGGTTTGTTGTTTTTTATATTTTACATTTTAATTGAAAATTGTTAAGAATACTTGAATTAATAAATCCATGCCATTTCAAGTTCATAAGTGGCTCTGTCGATTTGCTACAATTGGCAAAAGTAAGAAAAACATAAAAAATACCGATGATACGCGCACGTTTTGTGTAGCTATAATCATCACTATTTCTACGGCTTGCAAGATATCGTTACAATTTTAATACAATCGCTAGCTATTAACCAAATACAAAAAATATAAATGTCGCAAAATTGTGCCATATTCCAAACGAAATTTTGACAGAGGTGGAGGTATGATACCACTTTTGGAACGAAAATGAAAATTTCGCCTTCTTTTCAACGTGTGAGACGCGGCATGTGTCTAATTTTTTTTTTTTTGTATCTTATATTTAATAAAGGAGGTAAATATAAAGATTTAAAGATATTACTTGTGAATGTGCCCCTAACATCAACAAAAAAGGCCACGCTGGAACTTTCGATAAAAAAACGTGATTGACCTGACAAAATACTTTATTCTAAGACACATCTACAATTCCATCTGAATTTGGCTAGACATAAGTGTGATCGGAAATTTATGTCACGAGTTAATTTAAAAATACAATGCCGCTTCAGTATTATTTATCAATCAGTATTTTACAGAAGCACTTTAAATGTGAATTTAAGGCTAAATTGTACAAAAAATCGGGTTGGCCTTTAAAATCCCCAAGCAAAAAATCCCCAAACACAAAAGCCCCAAACACAAAAACCCCAAACACAAAATCCCCAAAAAACAAAAGCGCCAAAACAAAAAAGGCCCAAACACAAAAGCCCCAAATACAAAATTTTCAAACACAACACAATTAGGAAATTATAATAAAATGAGTAAAATAATTATTAAACACACTTAGCAAACCAAAGATTGAAAAGTATTGTATAAAATTATTAGAGCCGTAAACTTCATTGCAGTTGAACATTACTTACTTACTTATTAGGCCATTACGACCCATGATGGGTTTCAGCCGCAGTAAGTACCCCTCGCCAGTCGCTTTTGCATTGCGCGCGCTGGCGCCAGTTTTGCACTCCAAGTGTTGTCAGGTTGTCTCGCACTTGGTCGCTCCACCGGAGATTCGGACGCCCTCTCCTACGTTTACCACCACTGGGTACAGAATTTAACTCCTTTTTTGTTGGAGCGCTTTTATCCATACGCTCGACATGTCTGGCATTATGAGCGACTTATAGAGCGGAATTTTTGTCCGTCGAGAGAGGGCTGTGCTCCTCAATTGCCTACTGAGCTCAAAGTAACACCTGTTGGCAAGAGTTATTTTTCGGATAATCTCCAGGCTGACATTGTTTTCCTTGTTGATGCTGGTACCTAGGTAGACGAAGTTCTTCACAACTTCGATGTTGTGGTTGTCCATAGTAACGTGTTGTCCAAGACGCCGGGACTCTTTGTTTGTTGACACCAGGTACTTCGTCTTGTCCTCGTTCACCACAAGACCCATTCGACGCGATTTCCTCTCTAAACTGGAGAATGCTGCACTGACTGCTCGTACGCTTTGCCCAAAGATGTCGATGTCATCAGCGTACCCGAGCAGCATGGAAAACAGTGCCATTGTGATGGAGTTGTGCAGCTCTTACAATCTAGGGAATCGCGTTGTCTGAAACGTCGTTCGGTATTAAACGTATAGGAGAGGTTGTTCCCAATTCTCACTGAGTAACGTGTGTCGCTCAGGGTCATCCTGCAAAGCCTTATAAGTTTCGCAGGTATACCGAACTCAGACATGCTGGCGTATAGGCGACTTCTTATCGGACTGTCGAAGTCAGCTTTGTAGTCGTCGAAAAGTTGGTGGGTGTCGATCTACCTCTCTTTGGTCTTTTCCAGGATTTGACGCAATGTGAAAATCGGTTCTATGCTGAACTTGCCAGGTCTGAAGCCGCACTGATAAGGTCCAATCAGTCTGTTGACTATGGGCATCAGTCTTTCACATAATACGTTCGTTAGAACCCTATACGCGATATTGAGAATACTTATCCCACGTTAGTTGGCGCGTATCGTGGGATTCCCCTTCTTAAGGATTTGGCAGAGTATACTGAGATTCCATTCGCTGGACATGCTTTCTTCTGACCATATTCTGCTGATGAGCTGGTGCATGCTCGTTATGAACTCATAGCCTCCGGTCTTAAACAACTCAGCAGACAGACCATCCGATCCTGCGGCTTTGTTGCTTTTCAGCCTATTGATGGCTGCGTAGACCTCATGACGGTCAAGCGGCGGTATGTCAACGCCGTCGTTAGCAACTGGGGTTGTCAAGTTGTCTTCTTTATCAGCGGAGAAGTTGTCATCATCGCCTGCTAGAAGTTCAGAGAAGTGCTCTTTCCATAATCTCAGTGTACCATGGACATCTGTTACTAGATTCCCGTCATCGTCCTGACAGGAAGAGGGTCCGGTCTTGAAACCTCCGGTCAGGCGTCTTATCTTCTGAAAGAATTTTCGAGCCTCGTTCCTGTCGCGATGCATCTCAATATCTTCACACTCGCGTCTTTTTAATTCTCTTTTCTTGCGCCTGAAAAGATGTCACTCCTTCCTCTTCTCACTGTATCGCTACTTTGCGACTCGCGTAACTACCGACCTTTCTCTGCAGTGGCTGCGCGATACTCTTCGTCATACCACTTGTTCTATAGTGGGCGTTGGAATCCAAGCACCTATTCGGCAGCCGTACGCATTGAGCGGGAGACGTGTGCCCACTGCGCGCATATATCATCGAGGGGGAGTGCCTTGGGCAAGCAGGTGTGAGAGTCGAGCGGCATAGACTTGTTCGACCTGTTGTGTGTGCAGCATACTGACGTCTAGCATTCTCGGCGTGGGTTTCTGTGCGTTTTTTGCAGCGCATAAGCGTGTGCGAATCTTGGCTGTTACAAGGAAGTGATCCGAGTCGATGTTGGCATTTCGGATCGAGCGTACATCCATCACACTAGAAGCGTGCCTTCCGTCAATCATAACATGGTTGTGATTGATTTGGTTGCGCGTGATCTGATCGGGTGACCGCCACGTGACCTTGTGAATATTGAGATGCTGGAATCTAGTACTACTATTACCATGTTTCGTCTTGCGGCGAAATCGATCAGCCTCATTCCATTGTTAGAGGTGTTGTCGTGGAGGCTGAATTGTCCAACCTTTGAACCAAAGATACCCTCATGGCCCACTTTGGCATTAAAGTCGCCATCACAATTTTGATGTCGTGTCGGGGGCAGCTCATAGGCTTCGTCGAGGCGCTCATAGAAGGTCTCTTTGGTTTCATCGTCCTTTTCATTTGTCGGAGCGTGCGCACAAATAAGACTGATGTTGAAGTATTTAGCCTTGATGCGGATTGTTGTCAGTCGTTCGTTCACGGATGTGAATCAGAGACAAGGTGGCGGAGTCTTTTGCCGACTACAAAACCACAACCAAATTCCGCATGGCAGCTGTAGTAAATGTCACAGGATGCCCGTTTAGAGCAGCCCTGTCCTGTCCGTCGCATTTCCTGAATTGCGGTGATGTCAGCCTTGTATCTTTCGAGGACATCAACCAGCTGGATAGTGGCACCTTCCCGATAAAGGGTTCGGACATTCCAGGTGCATATCCATAAATCATAGTCCTTTATACGTTTTCGTAGGTTTTCATCGTGTTTTCGGGTCGATATCCGAGGCATTTTATCTGTTTTCGTAGGATTAGCTTTTTTATATGGCGGGTCACAAGCCCAACGCACAACCCCCATTTTGGAGGGCCAATATTCCTGTCTCGTTTGTCCCCGACCAGACCTCCCACCGGGGTTGAAACACGATCTTCAGCTGGTTGCTCGGGTTAACAGGGTTCAGGAACGCGAAGGTGAGACTAGGAATTGTTTAGGAGAGGCTATGGTAACTAACAGAAGTCGGTTACTGGGTTTCGCATGCACAATATGTTTTTTAATTTATATCTATGAAATATGTAAATATTTTCATGAAAACATTTATTACTTTAGTAGTTGCAGCG
This sequence comes from Dryomyza anilis, assembly GCA_951804985.1. Lineage (NCBI taxonomy): Eukaryota > Metazoa > Arthropoda > Insecta > Diptera > Dryomyzidae > Dryomyza > Dryomyza anilis. The sequence goes on along the minus strand of OX638133.1, from coordinate 64,318,367 downwards.
AATCTTCCACACATATAACATTTTCCGTAATGTTTATAGGAAACATCTAATAAGTACTACCAAAATATTGATGTTTTCAAATTACTTTCAAATTATTTGTATTTAAATAATAATAATAGTTTGGCACTACAGTTCTATAAGAACTTAGGCCGAGCTCTCTCTCACCATTTTGAGCTGTGCGTGTTATATTTGTACTCAAAGTGGTGGGACCTACAGTTTATTGCCGAATCCGAACGGCGGGTGAGAGCTTTTCATAGGCAATGTTTTTACTCTCGGAGGTTTGCCATTTACTGCCGAGAGGTAGCGCGGTATAGAAAAATGTTTCTATGAAAAGATGTTGTTAGCCCCAGTCCAGGCTTGAACCGGGGACCTTTTGGCTCGCAGTCCAACGCACTAACCACTGAGCTACCGCGGCTATTATTATTATTTGTATTTACTTCATATTAAAATATTGTAACTAATATATTTTCAATATATGTTTTCCCTTTAATCTATTTTTTTTTGTACCGTTCTATTTTATCTATTGTAGTTTTAACAATTATCATATATTTTCCCAGTCCTTTTATAATTTGGCATAAGTCTAAGTTTTTTTTCAAACGCTAAGATCCATGCGTTCTTTTATCAAAATAAACCGCAATATTGACAAATTTACACAGTTTTCCTTGATAACCCAGAAAAATAAAGAAATAAATTGAACCTAAATTGCACCTAACCCTTCAATTAAAGGTCCGAACAGTGTCTGACTCTGCTTTGTTCAAGTATAAGTGGGCGGACATCTTCTTTTTCACTTTGACAAACAAAGAACATTTAACTAACATACCCAAAAATTTAAAGGAAATTTCAGATTCTGGAGATTTTTATGTATTTCACAATTTAATATTTGGGGCTTTTGTATTTTGTGTTTGGGGCTTATGTGTTTGAGCTTTTGTGTTTGAGTGTATTGTTTTGGGGCTTCTGTGTTTGGGGCTTATTCAAAATTTTGGGGCTCTCAAGCCGCTCCCCAAAATATCACCATTTCCTTAAAAAAACTTTTAAAATATCATTTCAATTTTATCAAAGTAAACTGTATTTGATACATTATGTTATATTTGATCATCAAAAATAATTCATCATAATTTTTAACATAACGGAATGAGCACGGTATATGCGCCGAAAATCCAAAAAATTACAATTTTGCACCTATTATTGAGGAATTTCTGGTTTGATTTTTTTTATTGCAACGTATTGTAATAACTATTATTTTAAGGTATGTCACTTGAATATGCCCATAGATCAAAAATACAGGAGCACTTTAAAATTCAAAACTCGTCTTAAATATTCAAAAAATTACAATTTTATCAAAGTAATGGTTCGTTATATAGTCAATTATATAATATTAAACTGAAATATATTGAAATATTATGTAAAAAAAAAATAATTTCACTTCACTTTATCAATAAATATTTTATAAATAAACAATTCTTTAGACTTTTGAACCAATATTAAAAGATTAGCACGCGAACGGAATTATTACATAAGGAGCTATAAGCTAATCTTCAAAAGAGCTAAGATGTCCCCGCAATTTTTTTTGTTAAAATTGGTCAACCCCAAAAGTTAAGTCTGGATTTGCTCATATAAATTGTATAATTAAAAATTATACCTCGTCCCTTTAACAATATTAAGGATTTTCGATAGATTGATGCAATTAATTGGACAACTTCGTAAAATTAGTTTTATAAAATATTGTTTTTTCAGTAATGAATTGTTAAAAAAAAGTTATTGTAGCGAGAGATTGTAGCGAAAGATAATTTCAGTATTTTCTTCTGTTAAAAAAAATGAAATTCAACATAATGGGAAATTAAAAATGGGCTATATCTCAAAACTGACAAAACTGATGCCATTTTAGGAATCTGCGCTTCAAATGCATTCAATATTTGCTGCAACTTTTACTGCACCATGTCAAAATTTGTCGGGCAGTGTTATCGCTGCTGCCTTCATCAAATAAATTAGATCACTTTTCAGTTAATAAGAAATTAGCTTTTTGCCAGCGTACCATTGGTGCAGCTATTAGATGAAACTATTCACCATTTTCAACTGACTGCTTGGTTTTCAAAAATTTACCAATGTCAGTGAAAAAGTGAAGTTTTAGTGACAGATGTACATTAGACTGATTCAAATTGGTATGAACAATTTTGAAATAATTTTTCTTTTGCTCCGTATCGACTTTCTGAAACTAGGACCTCTAAAGTTAGAATAAGTTTTAAAATTAAAAAAAAATTATCCTGTGATATTGCGGAAAGAGCTTAAAGGGCATTTTTGAACTTTCAATGACAATTTTCAATTAAAATATTATTGCTTCAAGCATATAAAATATATCACTAGATTTTCTTTTTGACTTTGACCCAAGCAAAAAATCCCCAAACACAAAAGCCCCAAACACAAAATCCCCAAAAAACAAAAGCGCCAAAACAAAAAATCCCCAAACACAAAAGCCCCAAATACAAAATTTTCAAACACAACACAATTAGGAAATTATAATAAAATGAGTAAAATAATTATTAAACACACTTAGCAAACCAAAGATTGAAAAGTATTGTATAAAATTATTAGAGCCGTAAACTTCATTGCAGTTGAACATTACTTACTTACTTATTAGGCCATTACGACCCATGATGGGTTTCAGCCGCAGTAAGTACCCCTCGCCAGTCGCTTTTGCATTGCGCGCGCTGGCGCCAGTTTTGCACTCCAAGTGTTGTCAGGTTGTCTCGCACTTGGTCGCTCCACCGGAGATTCGGACGCCCTCTCCTACGTTTACCACCACTGGGTACAGAATTTAACACCTTTTTTGCTGGAGCGCTTTTATCCATACGCTCGACATGTCTTGCATTATGAGCGACGTATAGAGCGGAATTTTTGTCCGTCGAGAGAGGGCTGTGCTCCTCAATTGCCTACTGAGCTCAAAGTAACACCTGTTGGCAAGAGTTATTTTTCGGATAATCTCCAGGCTGACATTGTTTTCCTTGTTGATGCTGGTACCTAGGTAGACGAAGTTCTTCACAACTTCGATGTTGTGGTTGTCCATAGTGACGTGTTGTCCAAGACGCCGGGACTCTTTGTTTGTTGACACCAGGTACTTCGTCTTGTCCTCGTTTACCACAAGACCCATTCGACGCGATTTCCTCTCTAAACTGGAGAATGCTGCACTGACTGCTCGTATGCTCTGCCCAAAGATGTCGATGTCATCAGCGTACCCGAGCAGCATGGAAAACAGTGCCATTGTGATGGAGTTGTGCAGCTCTTACAATCTTCTCTATTATTAGGTTGCAGAACTCAGACGATAGGGAATCGCGTTGTCTGAAACGTCGTTCGGTATTAAACGTATAGGAGAGGTTGTTCCCAATTCTCACTGAGTAACGTGTGTCGCTCAGGGTCATCCTGCAAAGCCTTATAAGTTTCGCAGGTATACCGAACTCAGACATGGTGGCGTATAGGCGACTTCTTATCGGACTGTCGAAGTCAGCTTTGTAGTCGTCGAAAAGTTGGTGGGTGTCGATCTACCTCTCTTTGGTCTTTTCCAGGATTTGACGCAATGTGAAAATCGGTTCTATGCTGAACTTGCCAGGTCTGAAGCCGCACTGATAAGGTCCAATCAGTCTGTTGACTATGGGCATCAGTCTTTCACATAATACGTTCGTTAGAACCCGTTCACGGATGTGAATCAGAGACAAGGTGGCGGAGTCTTTTGCCGACTACAAAACCACAACCAAATTCCGCATGGCAGCTGTAGTAAATGTCACAGGATGCCCGTTTAGAGCAGCCCTGTCCTGTCCATCGCATTTCCTGAATTGCGGTGATGTCAGCCTTGTATCTTTCGAGGACATCAACCAGCTGGATAGTGGCACCTTCCCGATAAAGGGTTCGGACATTCCAGGTGCATATCCATAAATCATAGTCCTTTATACGTTTTCGTAGGTTTTAATCGTGTTTTCGGGTCGATATCCGAGGCATTTTATCTGTTTTCGTAGGATTAGCTTTTTTATATGGCGGGTCACAAGCCCAACGCACAACCCCCATTTTGGAGGGCCAATATTCCTGTCTCGTTTGTCCCCGACCAGACCTGAAACACGATCTTCAGCTGGTTGCTCGGGTTAACAGGGTTCAGGAACGCGAAGGTGAGACTAGGAATTGTTTAGGAGAGGCTATGGTAACTAACAGAAGTCGGTTACTGGGTTTCGCATGCACAATATGTTTTTTAATTAATATCTATGAAATATGTAAATATTTTCATGAAAACATTTATTACTTTAGTAGTTGCAGCGAATCTTCCACACATATAACATTTTCCGTAATGTTTATAGGAAACATCTAATAAGTACTACCAAAATATTGATATTTTAAAATTACTTTCAAATTATTTGTATTTAAATAATAATAATAGTGCCACAGTTCTATAAGAACTTAGGCCGAGCTCTCTCTCACCATTTTGAGCTGTTCGTGTTATATTTGTACTCAAAGTGGTGGGACCTACAGTTTATTGCCGAATCCGAACGGCGGGTGAGAGCTTTTCATAGGCAATGTTTTTACTCTCGGAGGTTTGCCATTTACTGCCGAGAGGTAGCGCGGTATAGAAAAATGTTTCTATGAAAAGATGTTGTTAGCCCCAGTCCAGGCTTGAACCGGGGACATTTTGGCTCGCAGTCCAACGCACTAACCACTGAGCTACCGCGGCTATTATTATTATTTGTATTTACTTCATATTCAAATATTGTAACTAATATATTTTCAATATATGTTTTCCCTTTAATCTATTTTTTTTTGTACCGTTCTATTTTATCTATTGTAGTTTTAACAATTATCATATATTTTCCCAGTCCTTTTATAATTTGGCATAAGTCTAAGTTTTTTTTCAAACGCTAAGATCCATGCGTTCTTTTATCAAAATAAACCGCAATATTGACAAATTTACACAGTTTTCCTTGATAACCCAGAAAAATAAAGAAATAAATTGAACCTAAATTGCACCTAACCCTTCAATTAAAGGTCCGAACAGTGTCTGACTCTGCTTTGTTCAAGTATAAGTGGGCGGACATCTTCTTTTTCACTTTGACAAACAAAGAACATTTAACTAACATACCCAAAAATTTAAAGGAAATTTCAGATTCTGGAGATTTTTATGTATTTCACAATTTAATATTTGGGGCTTTTGTATTTTGTGTTTGGGGCTTATGTGTTTGAGCTTTTGTGTTTGAGTGTTTTGTTTTGGGGCTTCTGTGTTTGGGGCTTATTCAAAATTTTGGGGCTTTCAAGCCGCTCCCCAAAATATCACCATTTCTTTAAAAAAACTTTTAAAATATCATTTCAATTTTATCAAATTAAACTGTATTTGATACATTATGTTATATTTGATCATCAAAAATAATTCATCATAATTTTTAACATAACGGAATGAGCACGGTATATGCGCCGAAAATCCAAAAAATTACAATTTTGCACCTATTATTGAGGAATTTCTGGTTTGATTTTTTTTACTGCAACGTATTGTAATAACTATTATTTTAAGGTATGTCACTTGAATATGCCCATAGATCAAAAATACAGGAGCACTTTAAAATTCAAAACTCGTCTTAAATATTCAAAAAATTACAATTTTTTCAAAGTAATGGTTCGTTATATAGTCAATTATATAATATTAAACTGAAATGTATTGAAATATTATGTCAAAAAAAAATAATTTCACTTCACTTTATCAATAAATATTTTATAAATAAACAATTCTTTAGACTTTTGAACCAATATAGCGTTACCAATCTCTATCTTTTTGACGGCTTTCATTAAAAGATTAGCACGCGAACGGAATTATTACATAAGGAGCTATAAGCTAATCTTCAAAAGAGCTAAGATGTCCCCGCATTTTTTTTGTTAAAATTGGTCAACCCCAAAAGTTAAATCTGGATTTGCTCATATAAATTGTATAATTAAAAATTATACCTCGTCCCTTTAACAATATTAAGGATTTTCGATAGATTGATGCAATTAATTGGACAACTTCGTAAAATTAGTTTTATAAAATATTGTTTTTTCAGTAATGAATTGTTAAAAAAAAAGTTATTGTAGCGAGAGATTGTAGCGAAAGATAATTTCCGTATTTTCTTCTGTTGAAAAAAAATGAAATTCAACATAATGGGAAATTAAAAATATAGCCCATTTTTCTCTCAAAACTAGAGCCAATTTGACAAAACTGATGCCATTTTAGGAATCTGCGCTTCAAATGCATTCAATATTTGCTGCAACTTTTACTGCACCATGTCAAAATTTGTCGGGCAGTGTTATCGCTGCTGCCTTCATCAAATAAATTAGATCACTTTTCAGTTAATAAGAAATTAGCTTTTTGCCAGCGTACCATTGGTGCAGCTACGACTTTCTGAAACTAGGACCTCTAAAGTTAGAATAAGTTTTAAAATTAAAAAAAAATTATCCTGTGATATTGCGGAAAGAGCTTAAAGGGCATTTTTGAACTTTCAATGACAATTTTCAATTAAAATATTATTGCTTCAAGCATATAAAATATATCACTAGATTTTCTTTTTGACTTAACTTTTAATTATTTACTTAAATTATGGTTTTTAAAATTATTCACTTTAACTTTACAGTTACCAAACACAAAAAATTTTGACTTTTTTTCTTACTATAGTAATTTTAACTGTCGATTTTTTTTAAATTTTATTCTAACAAATTTGGAATAACATTTTTGTATTATTGCCCACATAATAATCTATAAAATGATATGTCATAATTATGTAAACTTATAGTAAAATTATGTACACCTAGTCTAAAAAACAATATATTGCTACGAAAAGATGTAATTTGTCCCATAGTGCAAGCAAACAACAATAATAAATGAGACGCAAAACAATTCAGGGCACTAAGCAATGTGTTAGAAAGAGACGGAAGTTCATTCAGCGCACTAAGCTATGTGCGAGAAAGTGATGGAAGATATACACATTAAAACACATGAGTGCGAATGAGATGCCAATAGCATGCGTCATTCACGAAACGAGTAGAAGGTTCTCGAAACAAGTCGAAGCTTGTCGAAACGTGTCGAACTGATGCATGCAGTATATAAGGGGGCCGCATTTGAGGTACAGCACTTCAGTTGTGATTTGATAGTGAACTAGTGCGTCTCGTGAGTGAACATTGTTAAGCTAAATTGTATAAATTCAGCAGTTGATATAAGTGATTATTCTTTAAGTTGTTATTTAAATAAAGTTAATTTATACTAGTTGAAATAATACTAGTTAAAACCAAATATTAGTGTGTTTTTATTTTGTACACAATCCAGCAATACGAACTCGTAGAACAGTTTTCCGTAGACTGAATTTTCGTAACAATATGTTGGTTGAAATAAAAAAAAAATAATACAAAGGATGATTGTCTGTATACAAATCTTTGAAAATATCTACGACAGGAGTTAGATTTTTATTTAAGCATGTAGCCAATAAAGTTTACTTTTAGAAAGTGCTGTTTAATAGAAAAAAAGTGTGAATTTAAACTTCATTATTTATGGTTTACTAAGATTTTAAAGCGTCGGTAGCTCAAGGTCAGTGCGTTGGACTGCGAGCCGAAAGGCCCCAGGTTCAAGCTTGGACTATGGCTAACAACATTTTTTCATAGAAACATTTTTTTTTAGAGCGCTACCACAGTAAATGGCAATCCTACGAGAGTTGTCAGATTACAGAATTATCAGAGAGCGGAATTAAAAAAAAAGAGAAACTATACAACTTGACTGCATGCGAAGGGAACTCTCAAATTTTTTTAATTATCTGGAATATTAATAAAATTTTTGATTTCCGATTTTTCAAATTATTTTGAGTGTAGTTTTTTTCTTGATCTGCTGGGAAATGAGATTGATTGATTGACTCGGGGTGAGAGGTTTTCATAGGCGATGTTTTACTCTCGTAGGTTTGCCATTGACTGTCAAGAGGTAGCGTCGCATAGATAAATATATTCTATGAAAAAAAGTTAAACGTCGTTTAAATTTAAGAGACGAGTAATTAATCGAAAATTAAACTAGATTTGAACCGGCCCTTAGAATTTGGTATAAAAATATGTGTGAATTCGTACCGGTCTTCGATTAGAGGTCAAGCTACAATTCAGGTAAAAACGTTAATAACTTAAAATACTTTCTTATTGTTTGGAAGACCGTATTTTTACCATTATTATTATATACTGACTATTCAACTGCAATTTTTTAACATTTACAAACATTAATTAATATATTAATTCATTAATCATATTTTTTTATTTTAATTTTAACAGGACATGGGCACCACATTGAGAGCACGTGCGAGAATTCAAATTAATTTAGCCGTAATCCAGGTTCAAGATATTAAGCAAGTGGCTAATTTCCCAGATATTATATTTCCTATAATATGGTTTGAAGAGGGTATTGATGAACTTCCAGATGAAATTTTAAATTTGATGAGTCTTGCAACAACGGTGCCAACAAAAGCACGTGCTTTTTTTATAAGTATTTTATTTGTTTCAGGTGCAATACTACTAATATTATCAACAGTATGTTTAATACATAGTTCGCATAGACAAAGCATTTTAAATTTAGAAGGAACAAATAATTTTGCACCAACAAATATTGATTCAACAAATAACAGAGCAACTGTTAAAAAATGTTAAATATGATTAATAGTTTGTAAAAATACTATATAATGGAGTAGGGTAATGATCAAAAAAATGAGAATGGACATGTGCTTTAATAAAAATTATGTAATATAAATTTTGGAGTAAGGTAACATTAGTAAATAAAATTAATATAAATGGAACTTATTTTGTTATTAATGGAAATTAAATAAATAAATCAATATAAAACAATATTAAATTTGCAATTTCATTTATTATTATACATAATTCATGAATGTAACTCATAAATAATAAAATAAGAAAAAAAAATGTTTTTATGAACGTCATATTCATAAGTCATCACACAACAATTTTCTCCGTGTACAACATGACATTTTTATCTGCATTCATCTCTTATATTATAAGCAATTCATATGAAACATTCCCGTATGTTACAGTTTTTGACACATGCGCGCGTATTTGATCATTTTTTCCCAATATGCACCGTAGGTTAGGATAGGTCTGTTGATTGCATTGTACATCCAATGTACGGTTGCAGTCCACATATTTTCGGTTGGTTTCCTTACATGCTTAAAATCTTTCAATCCTTTCTTACATTTTTTCTTTCGTGTTTATTTTCCAATTTAGTTTGGAATCAAGAATTTTTCCCTGATATTTGGCTTCAAGCGAGAGCTTTAGCCTGGCTCCATTCAATTTTGGTGGGAGAAAGGGAGGATTCTTTGTTATCCCCGTGAAGAGTAATAGCGTCTGAACGTCTTATTCATAAATCATCACTAAACAAATTCATCTTTTATATAATAAGCAATTCATATGAAATATTCCCGTATGTTACAGTTTTTGCCGTGTATTCGATAATTGTTTCCCAATGTGCACCGTAGGTTAGGATAGGTCTGATGATTGCAATGTACATCCAATGTACGGTTGCAATCCACATATTTTCCGATAGGTTTCCTTACATGCGCAAAAGCTTTTAATTCATTCTTTTATTCCTGTTTATTTTCCAAAATTATTTGGAATCAATTGTTCCCTGATATTTGGCTTCAAGCGAGAGCTTTAGCCCGACTCCGTTTAATTTTGGTGGGTTAAAGAGATGATTCTTTGTTATTCCCGTGAAGAGTACTAGCTTGGTTTTTGGTGGGGTTGACACAAAGGCCATTTTGCCGTGCCCATTTGAATAACTCTTTTAACGACGTTTTCATAAGTTCGTTAATAGTTGGTAAGAATTTACATGTGATCATGATGACTACATCGTCTGCGTATGCTATCGTTTTTGTTTTCCTCCTGTCGAAGATGTTGAGAATTTCGTTAACGTCGTGATTATGTGATTATGATGACGACATTGTCTGCGTATGCTATCGTTTTTGTTTTCCTTTTCTCGAATATGTTGAGAATTTCGTTAACGTCGTGATTCTGTGATCATGATGACTACATCATCTGCGTATGCTTTCGTTTTTGTTTTTCTTCTGTCGAAGATGTTGTGAATTTTGCTAACGATAAGAAGCCATGGAAGGGGAGTGAATATTCCCCCTGTGGCGTCCCTTTCGTTTTTAGCTTTATCACAGTTGTTAACCCAGTTGACTATTGGTTCAGATACCGCTATATCATCAATTATTTTTGTCATGGCCTCAGTGGTTACGTTATTTAAGGCTCTAAATATATATAGTAAGGCCACTTATGTGTATTCTTTAATATCAAGGTACAACTTGAACTACACTATGCCCGCTGTGCCAACCGATTTCCATTTCAGGTTGTGCTCTACTGATGTTTCGGTGGTCGATTGTTTTTAATACAGTTTTTAATAACAACGATGATAGACTTATCGGTCTGAAATCCTTTGCAGTGGTGTAAAAAAACCGATGTTTATAGAAATTTTATCACTTTGAATCCGCATTGAAAATAATAGGATTTTGAAATGAAATTAATTATATTTGTATTTATTGTGGGTTTATAACGGTGTAGTGCGCAATAGTTATTATAACCAAGGATTGAAACCTAAACGAATAACGGTTTCGGTTTTTCCGCGTTTCGGTCTCGGTTTTAAGTTTTTATAACGAAACGGTTTCGGTATACCGGTTCCATGTTACGCTTTCGATTTTGATTTCGGTTTTTGTATAAAATATTTCATAGTTTTCAATGTCTTCAACAAAAAACCTGGGGTAAAGTGGAACATGGGGTAATATCGGCAATACGGAGATGCACGGAGATGGTTAGCGATTTGTAGTCGGAAATAGATTCCCCCAATCCGCATCAATGCTAAATACTTCTACATCTACAGAACGATGAAACCAAGGACGAAGTCTATGAGTGCACTCATTGACACCCACAATTTCAAAGCTATGAAGGACTTCGTCTGCCCAGAAATCAGCATCAACAAGAACAAAATGTCAGTCTTGAGATTAACTAAAGATGTTCCCCACAGATGTTAAAATTAGGCTCAGTATGCAATTGAGCGGAAGCTGCTATCGATCCAGTCCTCATCTATGACTCTGAGGCATGGACGCTTGCTAACACCGATTGGAAAGATTTCATGGAAAAGCTATGTACCGATATTCATTGGAAACATTACAAAATCAGATGGATAGATGAATAGGTAATATAGGTAAGAACATTAAATAAGTTAATTAATAAATTGAAAAAATAGAAGAAAACTATTTGAAAATAATAAAATTACTACTATTACTATGAATTTTAAATTGTAGTATATGTGTGTGATTTATCACGATATGAAATTTTCGTGTGATTTATCGCACTGTGTGATTTTGTGTGATTTTTCACAATATGATTATTTTTATGAAAAAGTCGCACGTGTGATTAAGTGATTTTTCGTGTGATTTTTCAGTTGGAAACCTTGCCTGGTGGTGCTCAACGTAAGAGAATGCATCCGAAACTCCGGTGGGGTTTGAAGTGTTATTCTGTCAGCGCATTGGTGTGGCGTAATTGCTGCGATAGAATCCTTAATGGGTTGTAATGGCTTTAATTTATTACAAATAGAATTTATTTATTGCGTTTATTTATTATTTGACATTTCACAAAAGTCAACTGAGATGCGTTTATCAACTCGTACGGAATCAATAATAAATTTAGTTCCAATACGTGAGTCAAGTGGTCGACATCCGCCGCAACGAATCTGCCGGATTCCATAATCAGCATGATTAATAGTTTAAATTACTTTGAGTCTATTTTTGTGGCTTAAACGGGCGGAACTTAAAAAAAAGTATGGGGAACTACATAAAGAACTCGATTGCATGCGAAGAGACCTCTCAATTTTTTTATATTTTATATTATACTAGCTGGACCCGTGCACGACTCGTGCAAAAATTATGATATGATATGGCGTGATTTTATTAATATAAAGTACATTTTGATTATTTATATCAGGGACCCATGCTTCGCTGTGGACGTTTTTTATTTGTGTTATAAATGTAGTAACCAAAACAAAAACCCGTAGTAGAACGCTTTCCCGTAGAATTCTTCCCCGTAGTGTTTTTCCAGTAGAAGTTTTAGTGTGGTGCGTTTTAGTGTGGTGAGTTTTAGTGTGGTGAGTTTTTGTGTGGTGAGTTTCGGTGTGGTGAATTGTGGTGTGGTGAGTTTATATGTGGTGAGTTTTGGTGTGGTGAGATTAAGTAAGATGAGTAACATCCAATATTAAAGTTGAGTTAAAAACGATATTAATACGGCTGATATAAAGCGTACTGAATTTTTGGGTTCTATGGGAGGTGCCACTCCCCTTTGCCCAATATGGTTTATTTCTGGTTTAGGATACTGCACTTTATATCATAGTAATGCAAGTTTTCAAAAAAAAACGTTCAGTGATTTTGCTATGAATCGGAATTATACACAAAAAAATGGGCGTGGTCAATAAAAACTATATAGTGACCTTCTCCTGGGTATGTAGGATATATATTCCAAATTTTAAGGACATCCGAGCACAGGTGGTCGTTTCCATTGCGCACAACAAACAAACAGAAAATGAGTTTTATATATATTTTATATTTTATATTTTATATTTTATATTTTATATTTTATATTTTATATTTTATATTTTATATTTTATATTTTATATTTTATATTTTATATTTTATATTTTATATTTTATATTTTATATTTTATATTTTATATTTTATATTTTATATTTTATATTTTATATTTTATATTTTATATTTTATATTTTATATTTTATATTTTATATTTTATATTTTATATTTTATATTTTATATTTTATATTTTATATTTTATATTTTATATTTTATATTTTATATTTTATATTTTATATTTTATATTTTATATTTTATATTTTATATTTTATATTTTATATTTTATATTTTATATTTTATATTTTATATTTTATATTTTATATTTTATATTTTATATTTTATATTTTATATTTTATATTTTATATTTTATATTTTATATTTTATATTTTATATTTTATATTTTATATTTTATATTTTATATTTTATATTTTATATTTTATATTTTATATTTTATATTTTATATTTTATATTTTATATTTTATATTTTATATTTTATATTTTATATTTTATATTTTATATTTTATATTTTATATTTTATATTTTATATTTTATATTTTATATTTTATATTTTATATTTTATATTTTATATTTTATATTTTATATTTTATATTTTATATTTTATATTTTATATTTTATATTTTATATTTTATATTTTATATTTTATATTTTATATTTTATATTTTATATTTTATATTTTATATTTTATATTTTATATTTTATATTTTATATTTTATATTTTATATTTTATATTTTATATTTTATATTTTATATTTTATATTTTATATTTTATATTTTATATTTTATATTTTATATTTTATATTTTATATTTTATATTTTATATTTTATATTTTATATTTTATATTTTATATTTTATATTTTATATTTTATATTTTATATTTTATATTTTATATTTTATATTTTATATTTTATATTTTATATTTTATATTTTATATTTTATATTTTATATTTTATATTTTATATTTTATATTTTATATTTTATATTTTATATTTTATATTTTATATTTTATATTTTATATTTTATATTTTATATTTTATATTTTATATTTTATATTTTATATTTTATATTTTATATTTTATATTTTATATTTTATATTTTATATTTTATATTTTATATTTTATATTTTATATTTTATATTTTATATTTTATATTTTATATTTTATATTTTATATTTTATATTTTATATTTTATATTTTATATTTTATATTTTATATTTTATATTTTATATTTTATATTTTATATTTTATATTTTATATTTTATATTTTATATTTTATATTTTATATTTTATATTTTATATTTTATATTTTATATTTTATATTTTATATTTTATATTTTATATTTTATATTTTATATTTTATATTTTATATTTTATATTTTATATTTTATATTTTATATTTTATATTTTATATTTTATATTTTATATTTTATATTTTATATTTTATATTTTATATTTTATATTTTATATTTTATATTTTATATTTTATATTTTATATTTTATATTTTATATTTTATATTTTATATTTTATATTTTATATTTTATATTTTATATTTTATATTTTATATTTTATATTTTATATTTTATATTTTATATTTTATATTTTATATTTTATATTTTATATTTTATATTTTATATTTTATATTTTATATTTTATATTTTATATTTTATATTTTATATTTTATATTTTATATTTTATATTTTATATTTTATATTTTATATTTTATATTTTATATTTTATATTTTATATTTTATATTTTATATTTTATATTTTATATTTTATATTTTATATTTTATATTTTATATTTTATATTTTATATT
>OX638133.1:63538866-63648866 GCA_951804985.1 Dryomyza anilis | reverse complement strand
TATATATATATATATATATATATATATATTATTATTATATATATTAGTATAAGAAAAAAACTATAATTCATTTTAATAATAATTTTTTCTTAAAATAAGGGTAGAGGTATGTTGTAAGTCAACATAGTGTGTTTTGGTAAGTCACTATACGTTGATATTATGAACCTATCGTGACCTACTACAGCGATGACTACCTCATGCAGTTATCGTACAGTTGGTGTAAGGTCCAATGTACGTATCGGAGTTCAGCAAATAAATATACTGGAAACAGTATTGCCGAGGCTGGGTCAAACCAGCGGTGGCGTGATTGGCTAGAGTGGAATTGGCGCACGGCACTCTGCCGGAACATGTTAGATTTGAAATAGAGAAGGGCACGTGGGTGAGTTTTGACTCACACTCACTCACGCTCACGAAAGAATATTTCTAAACACGCACACTCACTCACGTCCTTTTTTTGCTCTACTCACACTCACTTACAATCACGTGAGTAAAATTAAGCTTCAATCACAATCACGCGTGATTCACGTGGATCACGCTGAATCACGTGTTTTTTTTGCTATTGTTTGTTGGTGAGATTGGTCGACCGAGCGTGGCACCTCCAATACAACCTACATCTTTAAAACGCAATAATGATTTTATGATGTTAGGGATTTTGATCGATGTGCTATTCATATAAAAAAGTAAAAATTGCCTCAAAGAATAATTCCCCGTTAAAGAATTCGTGTAAAATCTTTGAGAATTGTCTCTGGAAAAGAATCTACTATATATTTGTGAATGTAAGTATGTATATATGTATGTATGTATAGACGAATAGACGGCTGAACCGAATTGAATAAAATTTGGACACAATATATATGTTGGGTCTGGGCAGAGTATAGGCTATATATCGGTGGGATTGGTGGACTGGGCGTGGCACCTCCCATATATCCGAAAAATTAAAAACACATTATATCAGCAATTAGGAAAGCAAATTTAATGAAATTTTGGTCAAACTCTACGGGGAAGAATTCTACGGGAAAGAATTCTACGGAAAACGTTCTTTGGAGAAGATATAAATAATAAAAATGTTCTTTATATTAATAAAATCACTACATATCCTTGCATTCACAAAATCTTGGCACGAGTCGTGCACGGGTCCAGCTAGTTATCAATAAAAGAATTGTTCGGGGTAGTTTTATCCAGGGGTAAATTGACCTTGGGAAAAACTATTTTTGAAGCGACTTTTTTGGTTATTACAAGGAAGTAAAGGAAGTCAATACAAAGTTATCATGTACCTATAGTAGAAATCGAAAATAAAAATGCGTTCCATGAACGGTCGTAAGAAACCAAGCAAAAACTATTGACATGACCCCACAAAAATTAAATAGCCCATACTAAGTACGGCCTGTCTGCAGGGGTTAGATAAATTGTTGACTGAAACCTTGCAACTTATTCTGAGTTGACGAAGGGTATATGACGGTCGTTAGAAAGGGTTTGATTTATTATAGTTCTGAAATGTGGGCAGTCGCCTTCCCGAAGCCTTCTGAGTTCAAGGGGAATCCTAATTGTTCTGTAGTTCAGCAAAAATATATAAAATCCCAAAAAAAATATTACTGAGATTTTTTTATTTTATGAAATATTCGACTTACGCACACTCACTCACGAAAAAATTGTACTCTCGCACACTCGCACACTCACTCACAGTATTTTTTGGTCTACTCACACTCACTCACAATCACGTGAGCAAAATTAGGATTCAATCACAATCACGCGTGATCACGCGTGATTCACGTGAATCACGCTGAATCACGCTCACATGCCCATCTCTAATTTGAAACATACCTTTATATAATAGTTTAAGTTAGATTTTAAGTTAGTTGTTAGTTAGAGTTATAAGTTGGAAGACGTGTTACATAATAATGTTATTATTAAAATAGAACTTTAGATTAAATAAAAGTATGTCTTAGAAGAAAAGACTTGTATTAATTATTTCATGATAGTAAAAATGGAACTTCAACGTTGGTCATTTGGGTAGGACATCATGGGTAAGTATAAATAGAAAGTTGCGAGATTTGGCTACTAGACATCTGCACAAGTCCATTTGAAACCCACTTCAAGACATTCACTTCGTTTCAAAACATTTACTGTCGTCAACTCTATGCTTGAAAATCAAATGAATGTCTTGCTCACAACAACAAAGAACCAAGTACTGTCAAAACAAAACACAAGCAAAACAAAACTGAAGTGAAGAGGTCTATGATGATGTGCAATAAACATTCAAATACTGAAATGAACTGCTTATGACACCGAGTACTTTGTGCATTTTTCATTTTTTTTTATCATTCTTACTAGAGTAAGGAATAGAGTAGGAATTTTCATTAATATTGAAATATAGAAAAAAAAACAAAAGGTATAAGAAAATCACATAATATTTTATATTAAGTTTTTTATTTATCGAAAAACATTTTTTTCATTATTTAATTAATTTTTTTTTTTTTTTGATATATTGCTTTTCGACCAGGGCGTTGTTTTTGTCGTACAAATATTTTTTTTAACAATTTTTTTTTTTTTAATATTGTTTGTTGTATTTTTTATTAACACATAAATACCCATAACAACATTACTGCCGTCGAACGAGCTCAGATTTGTTGTTGTTTTCAATGTTCGTCTTCTCACTTGTTACTCGTTGCGATCACTCGCTGCACCTACTGTATTCGTTGCATGTTCAGCGAAAGTGTTGTCGTTTGTTGTGTTTTTCAAAACATTGAATGTTTTGAATGGCTTGATTTTTTGACCGTGCTTGACACCAATGAAACAAATACTGAAGTGAAGTCGCTCAAAGAGATTTCACTATAATACTGTCGATTGTCATTTGTGAAATGAATTCAAAACTGTAGAGTGCATATTTGCAGAGGAAACTTCAAAACCATTTGTGCATATGTCTATTGGCTACACGTCAATTACAACACATTGGCAAGCTCTGAAAAGAATTCTGGGGTACCTGAAAGGGACACAAGGAAAGACGTTAATTTTAAAAAATATTCGAATAAACCAATAATCAGATTCGCAGATGCTGATCGGGCGAGAGATGTTGCAGATCGCAAGTCAGGCAGCTGTTTTGTATTTCAAGTATACGGATGTACAGTTTCGTGGTCAAGCAAAAAGCAAGTCACTGTCGCGTCTTCATCTAGTGAATCTGAATATGTGGCTCTGAGTGCCGCAACGACAGAAGCAATTTGGTTAAGAGGATTACTACAGGACCTTAATCAAATGGCGAATGAATCTGTTGAAATATATGAAGACAACAAAGGTTGTATTGGAATGGCCAACTCTCTTGAGTCCAAGCGCGCTAAGCGTATTGATATCAAGCACCATTTTATAAGGGACCATTTTGCAAATGGACATATTAATTTGTCAGATGTTATGACTAAATCACTTGATCTTACTAAATTTAAAAATTTTTGTTTAAAGCTAGGTCTGTACGATTGCGAAGGGGTATTGAGTCACTCAGCAATCGTATTTTAAAATGTTGTAAAGAAAAAAAGAGCAAACAAAATTTTCACATTCGAAATATAATTTTCATAGAGATACATTTAATTAATTATTTTGAATAAGTTTATACATTTAAAAACATCGAACAAAAATGTGAGCAATATTTTTAGAATTCATATTATTTATTAATTACACAGTGAAGCAAAAGCCCACTTTTTTTGGAGTCAGAGATTTTACAATTTTTTTAGAGTCCTTGAGAAAACTGAAGAAATTTCACCTAACAATTTTATGTCCTATCATTATGTCTTTGGAAAATATATTAAGACACCAAAACAGTAAAAATTGTAATAGAAGTCAAAGTGATGCGAGTTATGGTTTCTACTATATTAAGCACTGAATGTATATTTTCAAATTTTCAAGAGTACAAAAACTAAAACGATTCGCCTAAATGATATGATATGCTTAATATTTTTCCCAAAGACATAATGATACATTTATTAATTCTTCATATAAATTTGGTCAATTATCTGCAGAGATTTTTTGAAAATCCTTCATATTGATAGTTTAAGACGAGATAGAAAATTATAATGTACTACAGAAAATATATTTAGGTAAGTGCCAACATTCAAGAAATTCATAAATAATACCGCTTTCCAGTAATGTTACTATGAAAATTAAGAATTTTCCTCGAAATCTTGACGTGATAGAAAATAGTTTTGTAGTATGATAAAATTTTGAACACATTCAGGATATTAAAAATAAAGCCAAATCCCTGGCACCGCTACGATATGTTTTTATGCAAACATACTACTTTTTGAACTGAAATAACTGATAAGTTTCTCTGGAAACATATTTATATTCAGGTCGTTCCAAATCATGTTATTTTTTAAACATATTTATGTTTCGGTTCAAATATTTATTTTGTTTGGATGTATTAATTATTATACATATACCATTTTAAGGGGCAACATCAAAATGTTTCCGTGATATAATGTAAATCAGAGCTCTTTACAACACTGTTCAAGTCTCAAGACAACCCTGTTTACAAATGATTTATCAGGCAATTATATATTATGTTTACATAAAATTTCAAACATACATGTTAATGCCTTCAAAATTATGTTTGGGAGAGCCATATTTTTTGCAGCGTGTACTACAGTTTTCTCAATAAATCAATGGCAATATTGCGGTCACTTTAGGACCTGGTCATATGGTCATATATCTCGTAAACCTGAGGTGAGCGGGTGAAATTTCGTCAGGTTATTCAAGGATTCTAAAAAAAATGTCCAATCTCCGTCACTAAATTTAGTGCAGAACTGTGTTATCAGATCTATTTTGAACATAGATATTGTGCCAATATTTTCGGAAATCACATTAAATGTCTGAGAGTGTATGTATATTCTTATGGATTTCGACATTCTACCCATAATGGTGTATTCAGTTTTTTCCTAGAAGTGCTGTTGTAATATACTTCATTTTGAAAATAAATGTCCCGCCATTGTCCTTTATTTCAACTTAAATCAAATACGATGTCAAGTTTAATATACATATATATATACATTAATTATTTCCTTTGATATTTTCGTATTCAATTTATTTATATACATATATATTTTTTTCAGATATAATTCAACGGAATTAAATGAACATAATTTGGAGAATATGATTCAAACTAAAAAAAAAAAAAATAATATACCACACGCATCGGACGAAAATACCTGCAAAACCACTAAATTCGATAATGAGAAAAACGAAAATTTTTCGGTAGAAGTAGAAAATATTTCACATAAAAATGATAATTTAATTGCCCCTACACAATACAATGAAATGTGTAGTGTGGAAGATTCTAATCGTCATGCCGATGTTATTCCTTCTTGTTTATTCAATAAAAATTTTCGTGGAAACAAACCCAGCCGAATTTATATATCGACCCATAAAGAACTTGCTGATATAAATGTTGGGAATAATGACGTACCTAAAGAAGTAAGCAAACCAAAAAAACGGAAACGAGAATTTCAAAGACGCAGACAAAACAGCAGAGAATCTGCAAATAATGGAAATAGCCCCAAGAAACAAAAGAAGCGAATTTGTAAAAATTCTAAAATTGAAGAGGACTATGATATTTTTATGGATCAATTAATAAATCTAATGAGACAAATGGATTGCTTACAAGTATTAGAGCCATTTCTATGTAAAAACTCTGGTGTTTGTAATATGTATGGCCTCAGGGATTTAACATCAATGCTTGAAAATGATATTTGTAATTTTTCCAAAGAAAAGTATGATTCATTTTCAGATATCTACAGAGTAGAGACATTTGGAGACATACGAACATCATCAAAAAATAATCTTATGATGCTTCAAAACAATTTTTATGATCAAGAATTTGTGCCAAATATTTGCGAAAATGAAAATAAAAAAATTCTTAAATTAATGTTAAATTTAAGAAACGACGAAACGTTAGCAAATAATTTTAGCACACATAGTACACCGGCAACAATTAAATCGGAGTCAGATATTATCGAATCAGTTAAATCTGAAACATATTTTCCTGGTTTTGTTATTAACAAATGCGATTCACTTATGGGAAGGACATCACCTGTAATTCCGTACATTAAACCAGAATGCCTAAAGCTATTTCATTTACCTGGTATTTCGGATTCACTATATGATTATAAAAAAAGAAAGATAAGCAGCTTTGATGTGCAGTGCAATACAACTCATTGTTATCCACTATATATGTAAGTTTTTACCAAGTAAATTTAGTTGTATATAAATCGTTATATTTCGTAGTGAATATAAAGCAATTATTTCTACAATGTACATATTCGATGATCGTTAATATTAAATATGCATATTAAAGTAAAGGCCAATTCGCAACGATGCGTTAGGTCGGTCGTCCGTTTAGCGACTTTGGCTATGCGTTGCTCAGGCGTTACGATCTTTGTTCCCCCAACGCATAAGCACAGTTTTTCAAGTCGCAATTAAGCATTGCGTTACGGTTGCGTTTCGAACTGTTATTTCTTATTCGCGGTATAAATAAACAATTTTCGCGCACTAGAAATCAATTTTTTGATCAAACAAAATTGTTGTTATTGTTTTCAAATACATTTTTTTTTAAGAAACTAAATTCTATGAAATAACGATTATTAGGCAAATGTTAAACGGACGACCTAGTAGAGAGTGGATCTTCTTTTGCGTTGCTGATGCGTTTACTATATTTGTAAGAATTTACGATAAAACGCATGAAGTCTACTTTCGGTTTGAATCATTGGTTTCTATTGATTCTACTTTTTCTGTCAACGCAAGTACGACCTAACGCAACATTCCGATTTGGTGGTAGCTACAAGACATAGCAGGCAAGAAATATTATGGCATTTTCCATTTATAGACATTTCGTTCCAACAGAATAATTTAGTTATCAAAACTTTTTTTCTAAACACATTCATTCCAAAAGTGGTTTTCTTTTTGCATTACATTGATTAAAATTGTATGTCGATATCTTATCTCAACATAACAATTTTTACTCAGGCATGTTCAAATTTAAACACAGTGTAGCTGTTCAGGGATACAGAAAGAATGATTAGTTGTATTGTTTTTAATTATTCCATTACGTTTTTATTTTGTTCCATTCATCGGAAATATGATGCTAAACTACTGCGTAAATATCATTTTGATCAGTTTAATATCCCTAGATTTCACTCATGGTAAAGGCCTCCTAGTAAGATTAGAATAAAGATTATAGAAGTTATTGATGGCACTAATAAATTCGAATAATTAATACTATAGGAAGAATTAGAGCGATTTCTACAAAATTGTAATTAAAAACCAGTTGGAAAGGTTAGATAACATGGGAAATTTTAATGTATGTGTTATTATGATAGTTAGGATTATCAAAATTATAGTCGGTCTAAGCCGACTATAAATACCCTTCACATATGCGGGGTTACCATTCAAATTGGTATATAGGTCACCAGGGTATACGAATCCTGAAAATAACTACAAACTTTCCATCGCTGAAGAATTTCCATTCATTTGATACCCATATTTAGAAATGGCTAGGTGTACCGAATTCCGATTTTTTTTTTTGGGACCGCAAGTCCTATCGGCGGAAAAGATTATTTTCATATATTTGAGCATGATTTCAATATATATTTGACCAAAAAAGTTTACCTAAGCACGTATACAGTAAAATTGATCTGTAGATGTAAATTTTATATGAGGTATTTGAACATAAGTGGTCGGTTCTCAGGTCACAATAAATCGATCAAGCTAATTTTCTTGTTCAGACAGCTTAGATATATAAGTAATCTAAATCTAATAAGTAATCTAAAATTGCTCTAGCTCTTCTACTTTTTCCGTAATCGTGATTTCAACAGACAGACAGACAGACGGACAGACGGACATTGCTAAATCGACACAGGAGGTCATGCTGATCAAGAATATATATACTTTTCCATTCCATTCTTCAGGGTGTTACAAACGGCGTACCAAACTGAATATACCCTTTCACTCTTAGTGTAGGGTATAAAAATCGTAATGATAATGGTATACACCTTTTTGCCTTTGACCTCAATATATTTTGTTAGCGGGTTGGCTTACTGTGCTGTTACCGTGTTGTTGTTGTTTTTCTGTAGTGCTTATGTTTTTATTTTATGTTATTTTGGTTTAGTGATTCCCGCGCAATTCTTCTATGCTATGTTTTGTTTGTGCTTTTTGTGGCGCCAGATGCTAAATAGGTGCATATGGCTGCTGTTGTGAATAGGGTTGCATCTCACCAAAGCACCTCGGAGATCTAGAGCGATATATCTTCAAGCCAGATGCTCATGCCGTGCGCCACGAATACTGTAAGAGACAGTTGCATCATCCAAGATCGGCTGCTTGACATCGAGAATGGCAAGTTTGGATACGGGCCCCGCCAGTAGTTGACAGATCGGTTACTGGCGGGCGAAGCACAGTGGGGCGGCTAGCACCTAAAGTTAGCAAATTGATTCAGACACTATTTTTTTTCATTGTATAGTAAATTAAATTGCCTACAATGCATTTAGTGATGCAACATTGCAATGTTGCATCACTAAATTTTTGTCATATATATCCAAATTTTCTCCACATTCTCTTAAACAGACAATTTTTCGCAACAATTCCAAAAAAAAAAAATATATTGTCGAATTTGTGATCAATTTTTTGATCCGTTTATTTTAAAACCATAACCAATTTTTTTTCTAATGCAACCATCTACATCTGGTATTTAGGATGTTTTTGCAATGTAATTGTTTCAGCGACCGAGCATTTATACTAATATTAACATTTTCAACAGATTTTGGTTGTCCAATCAGTTGTCCAATCAAGATAAAATTTGGTTAAGTGAATTATATCAACGAAATCTATATATTATCGGTCAAATCATGTATCTTTCGACGACAACGAAATCCATTAAACATAGCTTTAAAATCGAGTGACAAAAATTTTCTGTTCATGAATAACGACAACATTGCAATGCGTTGGCAGGCACAAATAAATTTTGTTTATATACAGTTCGTTCACACGAACAAACCTGCCAATACTGACGATAGTGTTATAGCCAACGATCGATCAACGTAAAACTGAACCGAAACGCATCGTAAGAGATAAATGTTGCCGATTTTATACGTTGGGTACTGGAAACGAAACGAACGACAAACGTTCTCCGGGAGATACATGATTTCGCTGTATAAAGTTCAATCACTGTAGCTCTATTAGTTTCCAATATATGACATTTTTCCACGCCCACTTATCCAATCAAGATGAAATTTTGAGAACTACATTATGTTAACAATTTGAAAGGGTAAGGTATTATCGGTAATTACCGGTATTTTACCGGTAAGAGCAACATTTTTAGATATCATTTTAAGGCGTAAATTTTTGAACTTTGTTTTCTTTATGGGTAACGGCGTAAAAAATAAACAATAAAGAGCTAATACAACTCTTTTTTTTTAATTATTTTAAAAGAGAAACATTGAAAAATTTGTTCAATTATTGATTTTTAAAAATGTGGTTAGATTTTAAAAAATTATGGAATATAGCATGTTTGAATCAATCCGACTTATTAGTGGGTTTGTTTTATAAATTTCACTCCTGAGAAAAGTCTTTCCACACTTACTTGAGTGACTGGTACAGAAAGAGCCACATTAGAAAGCTTGAACAAGAGAGGTTTTATATAGTGACTGTTGTTGCTACCATATGAATATCTCGTTTTTTGTCCACTCGCATTTCAATGAAAAAGGAGTGCAACTGTGCATGAATGATGTCCGTGTATTCTCAATGGACCATTGAATCATTAAGCTTGTCAGGTTCCAAGACTCGGTTATATGACTCAAATGCATCCGACACCTTGGACATGTTCGAATTCACGGTAAATTCATCTACTGAATTTTCACTAATTGTCTTTTTTTCTTTTATCTTCATCCTATAGTTAACTTCACCATTTTACCATTAATCTATTTTTTAAATTATTGTTTGATTATTTGAAAAAAAAAATCAAAAATTTCGGTTATTGCAAACGATTATCCTAAGGTCAACGTTATTTTGCCGGACGGATCAAACAAGGTTCTGAACATGCATGAATGTGTTAAATATTTTACTGCTGATGTTGTTGCAGTAAACATCAGAAATATGGCGTCGTTTGCTTTCCCTGTCGCTCTACTTTTGTAGCGTCCCTGTTAAAAAAACTCTTTTACAACCTTTTAAAAATGCATTTTTAACTGCCATGGACATATTTCCACTATAAACTAGAGAATATTGGTTGGTTTATTAATATTTTGTTTAAAAATATTTTTTTTTTTTTATTGAATTTTTTTTTTTCAATATTTTAGGCTGTGACCGAATAGTTTGAGCTCTGTGTCCATTAAATTCGCGAATATTGACGCCCTTATTTTTTAGATTTAAAAATTAAAACATAATGGTATCATATTTTTAAGATAAAAAATTAATAAATTGATGTTTTCTGAGCAAAATTGTACTTAGGTTTTTCGTAGTTTTACACACTATAAAAAGGATTTTCGACACGCCAATGCTTAATTTCACACTTATACTTAAAAATACTTTAAAAATATATTTTAATATACTTTAAAAAATTATGGAATATAGCATGTTTGAATCAATCCGACTTCTTAGTGGGTTTGTTTTATAAATTTCACTCCTGAGAAAAGTCTTTCCACACTTACTTGAGTGACTGGTACAGAAAGAGCCACATTAGAAATCTTGAACAAGAGAGGTTTTGTATAGTGACTGTTGTTGCTACCATATGAATATCTCGTTTTTTGTCCACTCGCATTTCAATGAAAAAGGGAGTGCTGCAATGGTCCGTGTATTCTCAATGGACCATTGAATCATTAAGCTTGTCAGTTTCCAAGACTCGGTTATATGACTCTAATGCATCCGACCCATTGGACATGTTCGAATTCACGATAAATTTATCTACTGAATTTTCACTAATTGTCTTTTTTTCTTTTATCTTCATCATATAGTTAACTTCACCATTTTACCATTAATCTATTTTTTAAATTATTGTTTGATTATTTGAAAAAAAAAAAATCAAAAATTTCGGTTATTTTTTTTTTTTTTTTTACAAATTAACCAACGCTCAGGGGATGCCCCCTATTCATGCAATGCACAGTGTTGATCGTAAGATGGGATGATAGGTTAAATGGAGGGTGGAAAGATGGAGTAGTGTCGGTGAATGTTTGTTTTGAACTTGCCAATATCAAAAATGTCGGGAAAAACAGACGCAGGGAGATTGTTCCACAAACGTATCGTGCGACTGAAGAACGAATTCTCTCGGTAATGCGTGGTTCTATTGAGAGCCGAGTGAACTACTCTCAATAGAACCACGCATTACCGAGAGAATTCGTTCTTCAGTCGCACGATACGTTTGTGGAACAATCTCCCTGCGTCTGTTTTTCCCGACATTTTTGATATAAACTAGAGAATATTGGTTGGTTTATTAATATTTTGTTAAAAATATTTTTTTTTTTTATTGAATTTTTTTTTTTCAATATTTTAGGCTGTGACCGAATAGTTTGAGCTCTGTGTCCATTAAATTCGCGAATATTGACGCCCTTATTTTTTAGATTTAAAAATTAAAACATAATGGTATCATATTTTTAAGATAAAAAATTAATAAATTGATGTTTTCTGAGCAAAATTGTACTTAGGTTTTTCGTTGTTTTACACACTATAAAAAGGATTTTCGACACGCCAATGCTTAATTTCACACTTATACTTAAAAATACTTTAAAAATATATTTTAATATACTTTAAAAAATTATGGAATATAGCATGTTTGAATCAATCCGACTTCTTAGTGGGTTTGTTTTATAAATTTCACTCCTGAGAAAAGTCTTTCCACACTTACTTGAGTGACTGGTACAGAAAGAGCCACATTAGAAAGCTTGAACAAGAGAGGTTTTATATAGTGACTGTTGTTGCTACCATATGAATATCTCGTTTTTTGTCCACTCGCATTTCAATGAAAAAGGGAGTGCAACTGTGCATGAATGATGTCCGTGTATTCTCAATGGACCATTGAATCATTAAGCTTGTCAGTTTCCAAGACTCGGTTATATGACTCTAATGCATCCGACCCATTGGACATGTTCGAATTCACGGTAAATTCATCTACTGAATTTTCACTAATTGTCTTTTTTTCTTTTATCTTCATCATATAGTTAACTTCACCATTTTACCATTAATCTATTTTTTAAATTATTGTTTGATTATTTGAAAAAAAAATATTTTTCTGCTGATGTTGTTGCAGTAAACATCAGAAATATGGCGTCGTTTGCTGTCCCTGTCGCTCTACTTTTGTAGCGTCCCTGTTAAAAAAACCCTTTTACAACCTTTAAAAAATGCATTTTTAACTGCCATGGACATATTTCCACTATAAACTAGAGAATATTGGTTGGTTTATTAATATTTTGTTAAAAATATTTTTTTTTTTTATTGAATTTTTTTTTTTCAATATTTTAGGCTGTGACCGAATAGTTTGAACTCTGTGTCCATTAAATTCGCGAATATTGACGCCCTTATTTTTTAGATTTAAAAATTAAAACATAATGGTATCATATTTTTAAGATAAAAAATTAATAAATTGATGTTTTCTGAGCAAAATTGTACTTAGGTTTTTCGAAGTTTTACACACTATAAAAAGGATTTTCGACACGCCAATGCTTAATTTCACACTTATACTATTGATTTTTATAGTTTAAATTTAAAGATTAAAGATTAAATTTAAATGCGAGGATACAAGTTGCCGGTCGATCATTGGCACAATTACACCAACATTTACTATGATAACTGTTTTATTTATTTTTATTTATTTACCTGTTTACTGATCTTTTACGATTAAAAATTAAATTAAATCCTTTTTTGTATGATATTACAATTTTTTTTAGTTTTTGCTATAAGAACCGACATTAAAGTGGAGAGAACCGACTACATTGGGTGGGCAATAAGTTGATCATGGTGTTAGGTAATTATACTGATAAATCAAAACGATGCTATAGCCAAAACACATAAAAAAGCAGCCTATGCGCACAGTCGTTTGAACAAAAAAAAATTCATATAGATGTGCACAAATCACCACCCAACAAAATAATGTTCTTTATATAGAATTTAACGAGGAAAATGATAGTCTTAATTTAAAAAAAAAAATAAAAATACCTCTCGTTAAGTAAAATGTCCTTAAACATTAAACGTGCTGTGTAATAAATATGGAATTTGTTTCATTTACCCTTTATGTCGTTTGTAACGTTTGTAATTGTTGATGTGTTTATGCGCATAGAGATTTAATATTTCTTTTTTTCCCTTTTCTTGATCTCATTATTTATTTTGTCGATAATAATTAATTTAAAAGTGAATTTGAATTGTTTCTTGAAATTTTAAATAATCATTCAATAGCTTAACTTTAGTTTATTTTTAAGTTTATATAATATATGGAATGAATTTTTTTGTTAACAGATTATATTGCATTCTATCTATCTTCGTTGTTGATGGTTCATAATGCAAATCAAGGAACTGTTGCACAGTGTGAGATTTTCACTATTTTGCTGGACAAAAGTCTATATTTTAAAAACTGAGGAAGGTAAAATAATAATTTTTTGACCACAGTGAAGTAATCCACTAAGGAGTATTTGGGTATACTTTAGGAAATATCGGTCGACTGCCACGCCCACTTGCCATGTAACTGGAAATATTTATATATCAGAATTTTGTTTTTTTTTTGTAAGGATTCAAAAATTTTGTTTATATTCAGTATTGTTAAAACTTTATTAAATAATAATAATAGTTTGGCACTACAGTCCTATAAGAACTTAGGCCGAGCTCTCTCACCATTTTGAGCTGTGCGTGTTATATTTGCACTCAAAGTGGTGAGACCTAAAGTTTATTGCCGAATCGGATGAGAGCATTTCATAGGCAATGTTTTACTCTCGTAGGTTTGCCATTTACTGCCGAGGTAGCGCGGTACAGACAAATATTTTTATGAAAAGATGTAAATTTTTGTGGTTTTGAAATAATGACAACTTTTCTGTCATTAAGCCTGCTTTTTAACTTTAACGGGTTTAATGATTTATAAATGAACTAAATCAGGAAATATTTATAGAAGCTGTTTTCTCACGTCTTAGCATTAAAACGTTCGCAAACTTGTTGTTGCTTGTTGTGTTGCTAGCCATATATAATAAATTTGCTTACAAAAGACAGACGAAAGTAGTATGGATTCGCCGGTTCTGGCCCCACTAGGCTCCATGGAGCACATTGTTGTTAGTGTAAATGAATTTTAACAGCGATGTTGTTATTGTTTTCAATAGGGATCATTTTTTAACATAGTTGTTGTTAGTGTAATTCAATAGGGATCATTTTTTAACATAGTTGTTGTTGGTATAGTTCAATAGGGATCATTTTTTAACAGAGTTGTTGATAGTGTAGTTCATTGGAGATCATATTTTAACAGTATAGTTGTTATTGTTTTTTCAATGGGGATCATATTTTAACAGAATATTTGTTATTGTTTTCATGAGAAGTGTTTTTAACAGATGTATATTATATGTATACTATATATTTTATAATGGCATGGAGCCAGTGGGATGACTTTTTAACATAATTTGTTAATGTTGATACATACATATATATTATATGCATGTTATGAAGGCATGCAGCCGTAAAGAGTAAATGTTGTTTTTGGGATAATTATATCGGAGTAAGCATTTTTTGTGAATGAGAATATTTACAAACGTATTCATGTTGTTGTTGTAAAATATTATAGTTGCAATTAGATTTCAGTTAACGTAGTTATAATGTATACTATAGTTATACTTGTTTGTTTTATTTTGCATGATCATCAAGAGAGTTGAGGAGCAAAGGGTTCAATTTGAAACTTTGTTGAGGAACGGTGATTGTAATTTAAAACTTCGATATATGAATGAATATTATTATTAGATGCTTATTTTTTTTTGTGTATAATTTTTTTGTTGTAAACAGGTTAAGACACTTCTGTATTAATGCATTGACATATATATAATTCAAGGCCAATTTTACTATAAGGGTTATTGTACTGGATTTTATTCTACAAAGTCATGGTCGTTTAATTTGGTTATATGAATGAATGGAGCCATAAGGTTCCATTGGGATCATTTTTTAAATCATTTTCTATACTATAAGTTTAAAAGATTGAGCATGTTAGAACATGTATATTTTTTATAGAGTTTTTTGTCTTGAGATTTATTTTATTTACTCTCTATAAAATTTTAATTGAGTATATTTATACTAATGGAATTCACTTTTTAACTCATTTTAAAGAGATATTCATTATATATAAATGGATCGAAATTTGAATTAAATTTATTCATCGACTGCATTACAATTTGATAGGAACAAACAAATATGGTAAGATTGTTTTTTTTAAATTTTGTTTGTATTTATTAATTTATGTATTTATATTATTTAAAGGATTTCGCTGAAATTATTAGTTTAGCAAAAGGAAACCTCTCTACATACATTAGAGTAGATGACTTGCCCATTGATCAGGAATTCAGGATTTCTAAATTTGAATGGAAAAACACAATTAATGGAACAAAATTAATTGTACATCTAACAGACAACAGATGGTTTTATCTATCAGCAAGAATTTCTAGAAAAGTTGAAACCGATGATCCATATATATATAATATAAATGAGAAAAAGTGGTCTATTATTTTTCGAGGACGACAATCGGAAGTAATGGGGATGGCTCTATTCGATTTACGTTATGAATAAAAAAAAACGTATCAATATACTTACTTTTAAAAATATTCATTTTAAATAAAATATTTAAATATATACATATTGTTTTATTTATTTATTCTAAAAACGATTTGAAACAATATAACAAATAATTTATAAAACTTATATTTGCATTATCTGCTCAAAACTCAGTAGAGCGTTTAATAAAATATTATCATCATCATCGTCCATTAAATTACAATAATGTTGATCCGCATTTAACATCCTCGGATCGTCTAAGTTAAGAAATAGATGGTCTAGTCCATCATCTAATAACCCTTCTCTAATTCCAACATCTATCAAATTTACTGGCGAGAGTGTTACGACTTCTAGTATTTTAATTTGAGGATTTACTGTTAATACAATTTTTATTATTAATATAAAATAATTTTAAAAAATATATTTAATTATTTACTTACAAGTATAAGTTTTTGCCTTTTTGTATGAAAAATTATGTTTTCGCAGGATATGCCGCTTAAGGGCAAAATTCACACTCAATTTTTTAATGTTGATATATTAAAAGTATGAAAACGAGTAAAATTTATTATTATATCCATTGTATAGAACACCTTTATATATCAAAGCATGTAATATGATATATATTAAACTGAATATAAAAATTTGAATTCAGCTAAATTTAATGTATAAGTAGTGAAATACACCGGAAGTCAGTTAATTAAAACTGCAGTAACACATCTTTACTGCAACACTGCACTTTTTTTATGTACAATAATTCCTGTAAAATTTGAAGTTGAAGTTTCTTAATATTCAAAATAATAATTTAAGTTAGTGTTCGTTTGTTTGCAACTTCGAGAACTTCTATAAAAATCAAAAAATGTTTATCTGTGCATTGTGTTCAAAGTCCTTCGCGAAAAACTATAATTTATAGAGACATGTATCGACAATACATGAAAATACAAAGTTTAGCTGCTTAAAGTGTAGTAAATCTTTTAGCAGACCAAATACTTTAAAACATCATTCCTGTCAACATTTTCAAGAGGAAATTCCTTCAAAACAAGGAAAATATGAGGATTTGCTGAATAATGAATATGAAATCGCATCAACATCATCATCGGTGAGCCGTTACTGTGAGAACTGTAATGTTACAGTTCACAAATCCCTATGGAGAGGCCATTTAAGATCAACAGCGCATAAGAGAGCATTAGAGATTGCAGATATAGATGGATTTAAATTGGTACGAAAAGCATTTAAAAATAAAATATGTGATTACATATTACCTAATGATGATGAAAGTCTAATAAATCCACATGAATATTTCGGTCAAATAAGAAAAAATTTACTGTATAAAAGTAAGGCACCATTGTCATTTTACCGGAAAGAATTTAGTTCTTTTTGCTTTCAAATTACATTCTGTATGAGCAGATCCTAAATACTTTCCGGTAAAATGACAATGGTGCCTTACTTTTATACTAATATTATTACTTAAATCACTTTTACATATACAGCAGATTGTTGATTGATGGAACTCGTGCATTTCCTGGTCAGTTATCTTCATTGCCTTCATCGTGGAGTAAACGTTCCAATATATTTGCGTCGCTTTCGCAACTAAAGATTTTATCATAACTCTCGAACATTCAGGACCTATAAACGAAAGATTAAATATTATATATATATCGTTTTTTATTTTTATTATTATTTTTTTAATTATTATTTTTTTCTTTTGTATTCACCTGTATAATTTTGTAGCTTATCGAAACGATCATCATATGACCCTTTCAAATACCAAGCAAATGCGCACGGTATATGCTTCTGAATATTCGTTGTACACGTATTTTCTGGGTTATTTGTACAGCCATTATTCGGTTCCAGAATCGATTCAAAATCCATATAAAAAGTATATCCAACTGGGATGGTTTTTTCATAGGCTTTAAATGCTAGTGTGGACTAATTTTCCTTGGGCAAATACGTAATTTTTATTTTACATGATGATTTGTGTGCCTCAAGAGACTTTATAGATGTCAATTGTAGAATACATCCATTACAAATATACATTTTGTGGGCTCTTTTTCGTCCCTGACCGCTTATCAATTTACTTAGATCTTTTATCCAGACATAGTGAGTAATTTCTTCACTGTCACAAAATAGCAAATTGATATGTGTACTCTGTTCTTTTTCAGTGTGATAAATAGGCCCCAAAATTTCGCATTTTCCATCTGACTTTTCATTATACATGAAAATATTGATGTTAATGGAGTTGTTTAGCTCAAATATTTTTGTATTCTTTATAGAATGAGGGAAGTCTAATCCTCTAAATACCAAATTTATACCATTCACATAAATTTCCTCTGCTGTTATGTCGGAAATATTATATGAATTAATGCGATAGGGATCATTTATTTTTATTATACCCTACACTAAGAGTGAAAGGGTATATTCAGTTTGGTACGCCGTTTGTAACACCCAGAAGGAAGCATCTCCGGTATGGAAAAGTATATATATTCATGATCAGCATGACCTCCTGAGTCGATTTAGCGATGTCCGTCTGTCCGTCTGTCTGTCCGTCTGTCTGTTCGTCTGTCCGTCTGTCTGTCTGTCTGTCTGTCTGTCCGTCTGTCTGTTGAAATCCCTACTACTTTTAAAATTGAAGAGCTAGATAAATGAAACTTATAACTTAGATTACTAATATACCTGTGCGAAAAAATTGGAGAGATCGGTCCATTGAGACCTATGATCCGACCACTTATGTTCAAATACCTCATATAAAATGTACATATAAAGATCAATTTTTATGTATACGTGCTTAGGTAAACTTTTTTGGTCATATATATAGTGATATCATGCTCAAATACATGATAATAATGTTTTCCGGCGAAAAGACTTGTGGTTCACAAACAAAAAAAATCGAAATTCGGTACACCTACCCATTTGTAAATATGGGTATCAAATGAATGGAAATTCTTCAGCGATTGAATGTTTGTAGTTATTTTCAGGATTCGTATACCCTGGTGACCTATATATCACTTTGAATGGTAACCACACATATGTGTAGGGTATTTATAGTCGGCTTAGACCGACTATAATTTTGATATTCCTAACTATCATAATTACACCTACTTTAAAATTTCCCATGTGATCTAACCTTCCCAACTGGTTTTTGTATTAACTATTGCAGCAATAATAGCCCACTTAAAGCAGAAAATATCACTGTTTTGTATATTAATACATGCCTTTCTTTTTTCTATGTATGCTGGCAATTTTTGATATGATAATCCATTTAAGGGGCTATATTCACTTATATTAAGCTCAATTTTATTGATTTTTATCAAAGCCCATCCACTATCCCGTTCTTGAAAGTTCTCCATTTTATTTATTAACAATTCTTCAATATTTAACATTACATCTTCAATATTATCTTTGGTTAATATTATTAGTGGTTTTGTTATATGTGAAAAAGTGCTTAGTTTAAATTCATCATCATCTTCGACAGAAGGTTTTGAAGGACGTATATAGTCAGCAGAGATCTCCGCACTCAATTTTAAAGATATTTCTTATTTAATTCTCTTTCCAGTAAATTTTTAATTTTATTTCTTATTTGACCGAAATATTCATGTGGATTTATTAGACTTTCATCATCATTAGGTAATATGTAATCACATATTTTATTTTTAAATGCTTTTCGTACCAATTTAAATCCATCTATATCTGCAATCTCTGATGCTCTCTTATGCGCTGTTGATCTTAAATGGCCTCTCCATAGGGATTTGTGAACTGTAACATTACAGTTCTCACAGTAACGGCTCACCGATGATGATGTTGATGCGATTTCATATTCATTATTCAGCAAATCCTCATATTTTCCTTGTTTTGAAGGAATTTCCTCTTGAAAATGTTGACAGGAATGATGTTTTAAAGTATTTGGTCTGCTAAAAGATTTACTACACTTTAAACAGCTAAACTTTGTATTTTCATGTATTGTCGATACATGTCTCTTTAAATTATAGTTTTTCGCGAAGGACTTTGAACACAATGCACAGATAAAAATGTTTTGATTTTTATAGAAGTTCTCGAAGTTGCAAACAAACGAACACTAACTTAAATTATTATTTTGAATACTAAGAAACTTTAACTTCAAATTTTACAGGAATTATTGAACATAAAAAAAGTGCAGTGTTGCAGTAAAGATGTGTTACTGCAGTTTTAATTTACTGACTTCCGGTGTATTTCACTACTTCTACATTAAATTTTGCTGAATTCAAATTTTTATATTCAGTTTAATATATATCATATTACATGCTTTGATATATAAAGGTGTTCTATACAATGGATATAATAATAAATTTTACTCGTTTTCATACTTTTAATATATCAACATTAAAAAATTGAGTGTGAATTTTGCCCGCATTTCAAAATCTCGACTAGAAACAACCTTAAGCGGCATATCCTGCGAAAACATAATTTTTCATATAAAAAGGCAAAAACTTATACTTGTAAGTAAATAACTAAATATATTTTTTAAAATTATTTTATATTAATAATAAAAATTTTATTAACAGTAAATCCTCAAATTGAAATACTAGAAGTCGTAACACTCCCGCCAGTAAATTTGATAGATGTTGGAATTAGGGAAGGATTATTAGATGATGGACTAGACCATCTATTTCTTAACTTAGACGATCCGAGGATGTTAAATGCGGATCATCATTATTGTAATTTAATGGACGATGATGATGATAATATTTTATTAAACGCTCTACTGAGTTTTGAACAAATAATGCAAATATAAGTTTTATAAATTATTTGTTATATTGTTTCAAATCGTTTTAAGAATAAATAAATAAAACAATATGTATATATTTAAATATTTTATTTAAAATGAATATTTTTAAAAGTAAGTATATTGATACGTTTTTTTTTATTCATAACGTAAATCGAATAGAGCTATCCCCATTACTTCCGATTGTCGTCCTCGAAAAATAATAGACCACTTTTTCTCATTTATATTATATAAATATGGATCATCGGTTTCAACTTTTCTAGAAATTCTTGCTGATAGATAAAACCATCTGTTGTCTGTTAGATGTACAATTAATTTTGTTCCATTAATTGTGTTTTTCCATTCAAATTTAGAAATCCTGAATTCCTGATCAATGGGCAAGTCATCTACTCTAATGTATGTAGAGAGGTTTCCTTTTGCTAAACTAATAATTTCAGCGAAATCCTTTAAATAATATAAATACATAAATTAATAAATACAAACAAAATTTAAAAAAAAACAATCTTACCATATTTTTTTGTTCCTATCAAATTGTAATGCAGACGATGAATAAATTTAATTCAAATTTCGATCCATTTATATATAATGGATATGTGAGTTAAAAAGTGAATTCCATTAGTATAAATATACTCAATTAAAATTTTATAGAGAGTAAATAAAATAAATCTCAAGACAAAAAACTCTATAAAAAATATACATGTTCTAACATGCTCAATCTTTTAAACTTATAGTATAGAAAATGATTTAAAAAATGATCCCAATGGAACCTTATGGCTCCATTCCTTCATATAACCAAATTAAACGACCATGACTTTGTAGAGTAAAATCCAGTACAATAACCCTTATAGTAAAATTGGCCTTGAATTAAATATATGTCAATGCATTAATACAGAAGTGTCTTAACCTGTTTACAACAAAAAAATTATCCACAAAAAAAAATAAGCATCTAATAATAATATTCATTCATATATCGAAGTTTTAAATTACAATCACCGTTCCTCAAAAAAGTTTCAAATTGAACCCTTTGCTCCTCAACTCTCTTGATGATCATGCAAAATAAAACAAACAAGTATAACTATAGTATACATTATAACTACGTTAACTGAAATCTAATTGCAACTATAATATTTTACAACAACAACATGAATACGTTTGTAAATATTCTCATTCACAAAAAATGCTTACTCCGATATAATTATCCCAACAACAACATTTACTCTTTACGGCTACATGCCTTCATAACATGCATATAATATATATGTATGTATCAACATTAACAAATTATGTTAAAAAGTCATCCCACTGGCTCCATGCCATTATAAAATATATAGTATACATATAATATACATCTGTTAAAAACACTTCTCATGAAAACAATAACAAATATTCTGTTAAAATATGATCCCCATTGAAAAAACAATAACAACTATACTGTTAAAATATGATCTCCAATGAACTACACTATCAACAACTCTGTTAAAAAATGATCCCTATTGAACTATACCAACAACAACTATGTTAAAAATGATCCCTATTGAATTACACTAACAACAACTATGTTAAAAAATGATCCCTATTGAAAACAATAACAACATCTCTGTTAAAATTCATTTACACTAACAACAATGTGCTCCATGGAGCCCAGTGGGGCCAGAACCGGCGAATCCATACTACTGACGAAGTCATTGCAGTAATTTGAAAAAATTTATGGGGGTTGCAAATATGTGCAGCCAGAATTTTGTTTTCATAAAAGTGAAAATGTTTATTGTTATTGTGAATGTAATCAAACATCGCAATAATGAGGAATAAGAAAGATAAGTTCTACAGAAGTTGACACTTTTTTCCGAAATACTTACCATTAAAACTATTATTTTCAATTCGAATATTAAAATATTATTTTAACTTTTTTCAAGTAAATTTTAAATGTTTTTTTTGAAGTGCATTTAAACAACTTTAACAAAAAAAATGGAGAAAATCACTAACCATAACAAAGTTTTGTACCTGCAAAGTAAACAAATTCCATTACAATATGTTTGTTTACATTTTGTTTATTAAGTTTTCTTGTTATTGGGACAATTCACTATTATTCCCATTTAAATATTTGTCAAAATGAAAAAATAAAAAATGGACTTTTGTCTAGCTAAATAGTGAAAATCTCACACTGTGTGTTGTTAGCAACAACTCTTTGCTACATAGATCATTCAATAGTACGAAAGATTTTTAAGTATTGTTCATATCAATGCACAAAGTATTAAGCCTTCCTTAGATCAGTCTAAATTTGACGAATTGAAATGTGTTCTGGATGGTTGTTATTTGAATGTTGTAGGTATTACGTAAACATGGCTAAAGCCCTATGTTCCTGATGTTACTATCCAAATTCCAAGATACTATATTTGTAGAAATGATCGTTTAAATAACAAGGGGTTGTGTCTGTTTATATGTTAATGCCTGCATTATGTCTTGGGTGGTATTTGAGCATACTGATCCTGGTAATTGTGAAACTTTATTTATCGAAATTAATAATTCGAAAACTCTTATTGGAGTTATATACTTACCTCATGGAAATATATTGTTACGAAAATTCAGTCTACCAAAAACTGTTCTACAAGTTCGTATCTCTGGACTGTGTACAAAATAAAAACACTCTTATGTTTGGTTTAAATTATAACAATAAACTTTATTAATTCACTTTAATAAACCACTTTACTAATAACAAATTCTAACAACTGCTGCATGTCTACTATTTAACTTGACATTGCTCTTACACGAGATGCACTCGTCCACTTTCCAATCACTACTGAAGTGCTGTACCTCAGGTGCGGTGTTTTTATATACTGCATGCATCAGTTCGAAACGTTTCGACAAGCTTCGACATGTTTTGAGAACCTTCTACTCGTTTCGTGAATGACGTATGCTATTGGCATATCATTCGAACGCATATCGGGCCATAGATTTTCCGAAGAATCTTTCTCTCGAACGCTCCTAAAGCTCGCTCATCGGTGTTGGCAAGCGTCCATGCCTCATCGCTATAGAGGAGGACCGGCATGATAATTTTTGTCCGTCGAGGGAGGGCTCTGCTCCTCAATTGCCTACTGAGCCCAAAGAAACTCCTGTTGGCAAGAGTTATTCTTCGGTTAATCTCCAGGCTGACATTTTTTCCTTGTTGTTGCTGGTCCCTAGGTATACGAAGTCCTTGACAACTTCGAAGTTGTGGTTGTCAATAGTGACGTGTTGTCCAAGACGCCGGGACTCTTTGTTTGTTGACCCATTCGACGCGATTCCCTCTCTAAACTGGAGAATGCTGCACTGTCGGCGCGTACGCTCTGCCCAATGATGTCGATATCCTCAGCACCCGAGCAGCATGGAACTCCTGTTGATGATACTGCCATTGTGATGGAATTGTGCAGCTCTTACAGTCTGCTCCATTAGTAGGTTGAAGAAGTCACACGATAGGGAATCGCCTTGTCTGAAACCTCGTTCGGTATTAAACGTATCGGTGTGGTTGTTCCCAATTCTCACTGAGCAACGTGTGTCGCTCAGGGTCATCCTGCAAAGCCTTATAAGTTTCGCCATGGTGGCGTATAGGCGACTCCTTATCGGACTGTCGAAGGCAGCTTTATAGTCGAAGAAAAGGTGGTGGGTGTCGATCTGCCTCTCTTTGATCTTTTCCAGGATTTGGCGCAATGTGAAATTAGGTTTTATGGTGGACTTGCCAGGTCTTAAGCCGCACTGATAAGTTCCAATTAGTCTGTTTACGATGGGCTTCAGTCTTTCACATAATACGCTCGTTAGAACTTTATAAGCGATATTGCGGAGACTTATCCCGCGGTACTTGGCGCGTATTGTGGGATCCCCCATATTAAGTATTAGTCAGAGTATACTGAGATTCCATTCACTGGGCATGCTTTCTTCTGATCATATTTTGCTGATGAGCTGGTGCATGCTCGTTATGAGCTTATCGCCTCCGGTCTTAAACAACTCAGCAGGCAGACCATCCGATCCTGGGGCTTTGTTGTTTTCAGCCTGTTGATGGCTGTGCAGACCTCTTCACGGTCAGGCGGCGGTATGTCAACGCCGCCGTCAGCAACTGGGGTTGTCAAGCTGTCTTCTCTATCGGCGGATTAGTTATCATCGCCTGCTAGAAGATCAGAGAAATGCTCTCTCCATAATCTCAGTATTCCCTGGACATCTGTTACTAGATTCCCGCCATCGTCCTGACAGGAAGAGGGTCCGGTCTTTAAACCTCCGGTCAGGCGTCTTATCTTCTGAAAGAATTTTCGAGCCTCGTTCATGCTTCTCAATATTTTCACACTCGCGTCTTTCTAATTCTCTTTTCTTGCGCCTGAAAAAATGTGTCTCTTCCCTCCTCTTCTCTCTGTATCGCTCCTTCGCGGCTCGCGTAATTACCAACTGCAGGGTGGCTCTATATGCAGCATCTTTTTCTACAGTAGCTGCGCGACACTCATCGTCATACCCCTTGTTCTGTAGTGGGCGTTGGAATCCAAGCACCTGTTCGGCAGCCGTACGCATTGAGCGGGAGACGTGTGTCCACTGTGCGCATATATCATTGAGAGGGTGAGTGCCTTGGGCAAGCAGGTGTGAGAGTCGAGCGGCATAGGCTTGTTCGGTCTGTTGTGTGTGCAGCTTACTGACGTCTAGCTTTATTTATGTGGGTTTCCGTGCATTTTTCGCAGTACATACGCATGTGCGAACCTTGGCTGCTACAAGGAAGTGATCCGAGTCGATGTTGGCATTTCGAATCGAAGGTACGTCCATCACACTAGAAACGTGCCTTCCGTCAATCACAACATGATCAATTTGGTTGCGCGTGTTTTTATCGGGTGACCGCCACGTGGCCTTGTGAATATTGAGATGCTTGAATCTAGTACTACAATTACCATGCTTCGTGCTGCGGCGAAGTCGATCAGCCTCATCCCATTGTCGGAGGTGTTGTCGTGGAGGCTGGATTGTCCAACTGTCGGACCAAAGATATCCTCATGGCTCACCTTGGCATTAAAGTTGTCGATCACGATTTTGATGTCGTGTCGGGGGCAGCGCTCATAGGTTTCGTCGAGGCGCTCATAGAAGGTCTTTTTGGTTTCATCATCCTTCTCATTCGTCGGAGCGTGCGCACAAATAAGACTGATGTTGAAGTATTTAGCCTTGATGCCGATTGTTGCCAGTCGTTCGTTCACGGGTGTGAACCTAGAGACAAGATGGCGGAGTCTCTTGCCGACTACAAATCCACAACCAAATTCAAGCCTCTCCGCATGGCAGCTGTAGTGAATGTCCCAGGATGCCTGTTTAGAGCAGCCCTGTCCATCGCATTTCCTGGATTGCGGTGATGTCAGCCTTGTATCTTTCGAGGACATCAACCAGCTGGATAGTGGCACCTTCCCTATAAAGGGTTTGGACATTCCAAGTGCATATCCGTAAATCATGGTCCTTTATACGTTTGCGTAGGTTGTCATCGTGTTTTCGAGTCGGTATCCGAGGCATATTGTCTGTATTCGCTGACTTTCATTTTTCCTAACGGGTTTCAAGCCCAACGCACAACCCCCGTTTTGGAGGAACAATCTCTTTCGCACTTATGCATTTTTGATATGTTTATCTTCTATCTCTTTCTCGCACATTGCCTCAGAGCGCTGAATGATCTTCCGTCTCTTTCTAACACATTGTTCTGTGAGCGGCATTGTCTTGCGTCTCAATTACTCTTGAACTCTGGAGCAAATAACCTCCTTTCTTAACAATATTGAGCCTTGATAGCGGTTCAATCCCCAACGACTGCCAACATCTTTTTCATAGAAAACATTTTTCTTTGCGAAGCTTTCTCTCGGCAGTAAATGGCAAACCTACGAGAGTAAACCATTGTCTATCAAAAGCTCTCACCCCCGTTCGGATTCGGCAATAAACTGTAGGTTCCACCAATTTGAGTACAATATAACACGCACATCTCAACTGGTGAAAGAGCTCGGCCGAAGTTCTATACAGGACTGTATCGCCAAACTATTATTATTATTATTATTATTCTGATATACATATGGGCATTTCCTAAAGTTTACAATTATTCGTAATAAATCGCAGAATAATTCCGGACGTTCCGTATCGAAATTTGCAATACGATTTTTGCTAAACATAATTATGTATATGACAATATTAATAATCATTTTTACGAAATGAAAAGTGATGTACTATGCAAATTTTGAGATGTTTTTTTAAGTTTTTTAATTTTTTTTTTACTTTTTTGAAAACATTTTTTTTTTATATTTTTTATATTGTAGTTTTACACTTTTGGTACTCAAAGTTCCGGACGGGACAGATTTCAACTAGCTGTCAAAAATTTTCTAGAATTACTAGAAAAATTATGTTTACATTTTTGGAAATTCCGAGGAAATTCTGCTTTAGGAACAGTGGATTCAACTCTTTGAAAAATTATTTCAGTTTACTATGGTAATAAATGTATTTTTTTGGTTCCGGACGGGGCATCGAAAACCCTTATACAAAAATCGAAATTTATCTGTTAATTTGGATCGTTATTTTTAAGCTTTAGAAATAATTATTAATGTTAACTGAAAAAACAGAAAATAATATTTTTTATCTGTATGTCTTTAAAGTTAATTAATTTGGTTACTCAAAATACATGAAAAATGGGTATGATAACATATTGCATAGTAATGTAACTTTATGAGTTTTTTTTTATACGTTATCGTTAACGGAATAGAAATTTCTTTTTAGATATTTAGATTCAGATATCAGTCGTGATTTCAAAGATTTGAGCATTTTGAATTTTTCGGTCGTGGTTGGCGTTTTTCTGGAAATGCCCATATATTACACGTAATTTTAATTGGTGACTTTAACTACAACCTTTTTGATCCAGCTAAATCTTTTCGTATCCGTAATTTGTGTGATAATATAAACATAAAATGTGTTCATAACTCAATGCCTACTCATTTAGATATTCGAACTAATACCGTGTCTCTCATTGATTATTTCTTGTCAGTGATATTACTAAACTTATAGGTTCAAACCAGTATCAGTGCCCTCCTGTTTCTTATCATGCTTTTAAATTACCAATAAATTCATAAAATATACTTTGTTGGATAAAAAAATTGTTGCATCTGATTTTTGTAACATGTATACCTCCAATAATGTTGATTTACAATTGCAAATTATAAATTCTAACATAAGTGATTTTTTTACAACTGTTTTACAAACCTTAGGGACCTAGCATTCAGAGCATTCTGTGAAAATAAATTAGAGACCTGCATAGGAAGTATAGGAATAAAGTTAAGGCCACGATTAGAAAATTGAAAATTAAAGCTAGTAACATTAGTGTTAATGGTCTTGACTGCAAACAAATGTGGAAGGTGTTAAATATTAATGGCTGCATTGATTCATTGTCTCAAACAAATAATATTGACCCTGAAACTATTATTTCTTAAATTTTATTTCCTCTCATCAACTACTTCTTGTGCAACATCAATTGCTGATAACAATGACATTAGTGAAAATGATATTTTTTTCTGCTCTTTTTAGTATTAAATCTAATTCTGTTGGTATTGATGGAATACCTGTTCGTTTTATACAAATTATTTACCCTTACATAAAGTCGCATCTGCTACATTTTTGAAAACAATTCTTACAACTTCGTCTTTTCCACATGATTGGAAAACTGCTAAGATCATTTCCATTATAAAAATGGAAGTTCAAATGATTTAAACAATTTTAGGCCTATTAGTATTCTCCCGTGTTTATCTAAAGCTTTTGAAAAAATAATAAAAACTCAAATAAATGCACACATTATATATGGATCGATATCAAGCGCATCCCACTCTGGTTTTAGAAATCAACATAGTACTAACACTTTGCTATTGGCTTTAACTGATATAATTAGACAAAATATCAATATTGATAAACTGTCTGTGTTAGTTTCTCTTGATCTTACAAAAGATTTTGGTACAGTGAATCATAAAATGTTATCTAAGCTTGTTAGATTCTATAACTTTTCGGAAGGCATATGATACGATATGAAACGGATAACAGTAAAGGTAACGGTTACAATCCCTTCGGTGCATGCTCCCTCAACATTATGTACAGTTCCTTCTTCGTGGACTGGACCAAACGCTTCCACGCGCCACATGCACTTGGGTTAGATAGAGTTTTAAATACCCACCGCATTCCTAATGCACCGGCACTCCGCGTCAGTTGATAAAGTTGCGTACGCATATTATGCACGCATCGGAGGATAGCAGTTATCTCCAGGTGGACGGCCCTCACGGTGAGACACGTGAACAGAGCTACCCATCGTTTCTCGTGGCATCTTCGTATGGTATCGTTGATCGGCCCAAAGATGTGAATGGACGGACATACGGCATAGGTCTATCGGGCTGCAATTATTTCGCTTATTTTGCATTACGTGCAACGAGCCACGCTGCGAATCGGAATTCAAAAACGCTGTCGGACCTAGTTGATGACAGTAGACGTGTTACGGTGGAACAGCTTCCTCTGGTAACTGTCTACCATTAGGTGAGTAGTGATGATACCTTTTTTTTACAAATTAACCAACGCTCAGGGGATGCCCCTATTCATGCAATGCATAGTGTTGATCGTAGGAAAGATGGAGTACTAACGGTGAATGTTTGTTTTAAATTTGCCAATATCAAAAAAGTCGGCAAAAACAGACGCAGGGAGACTGTTCCACAAACGTATCGTGCGACTGAAGAACGAATTCTTTCTGTAATGCGTAGTTCGGTTGAGAGCCGAGTGGACTGCGAAGGGGTCGGCTTGGTTCGTTGCCCGAGTAGAACGGGAGAACACACGAACTGGTGGAATTAGGCCATGTATTTCCTTCGAACACTTACCATTATAATACCTATAAAACAGGCTTACACACCCAACGGTCCTTCGGTGCTCAAGAGAACCAATAGATGATAAATTATTTTCATTCCCTCCTCCAAGGAAGATTTTGAGGCCCCTGCCCAAATGTGCGAATTGAATTCTATCTTAGGCCGAATATAGGTAGTGTAGACAGTGCGTAAATATGTCTTACACCGTTTTAAAAAACCGAGGCCGCATCTTTCAACACATCAAAAATGTGATCATTCCAGCGGAGGTCACATTGTATTGCTATGCTCAGAACGTCAAGAGCGACTGACTCCGCAATATTCACAGCGCCCTTATTGAGGGGAGGGAGTGGTGAATCCATTCTTTTGTGAGATAACAGACAACATTGAGTCTTGCTAGCATTAAAATCAACTCTATTTACAAAACCCCACTCGAAGATTTTTGTAAGGTCATTATTGAGTGTGTCTTTCATAGTTCGTCTTTTACTCTCAATCTCCAAAGAGTTGGGCGCTTGTTGAACGAATATGGATGACAAATGTTGCTGTCATCAGCAAAGACTGGATT
This sequence comes from Dryomyza anilis, assembly GCA_951804985.1. NCBI lineage: Eukaryota > Metazoa > Arthropoda > Insecta > Diptera > Dryomyzidae > Dryomyza > Dryomyza anilis. The sequence continues at coordinate 63,618,958 of OX638133.1, read as the reverse complement.
GGGTTCTGAGTCAAGGACAGAAGGTTATTGATAAATACCAGAAATAGGGTCGGGGATTGGACGGAACCCTGCGGAACTCCAGAATTAATGGAATGTTGTTCTGAGAGAACACCATCCATCGCAACTCGTATTGAACGACCCTGAAGAAAAAACGATATCCATCGAGTAAAAGTAATACTGACACCATATGCAATTAGTTTTGATACGAATGCTTCGTGCCACACTCGATCAAAAGCCTTGAAATTATCAAGAGCAACAACCATACCCTCCCCGAAAAGGTGAATACAATTATTCCACTTTTCGGAGAGGACCGCCATTAAGTCACCGGTGGATCTGGTCCTACGGAAACCATATTGCCGGTCACTAAGTAGTTCGTTCCGCTCTAGATAGTTCACAAGGTGTAAGTTTATTACGCGTTCCATGACCTTGGAGAGCGCAGAGCATATTGCAATGGGTCGGTAATTGGCAGGATTCACAGCCTCGACCTTTTTCGGAACTGGCTGGACATTGACAACCTTCCAACAAGATGGAAAAACTCCTGTCCTGTTGGAGATGTTGAAAGCGTTGACGCACACTTCTTCAACACATGGGCAGATATATCATCTGGCCCGGAGGCTTTGTTAATATTGTGGTTTGCTAAAACCTTTTTAACTGCCCGAGTTCGAAAACGTATCTCCGGCATTGCAGAAGAAACAAAGTCGACAACGGGCAGTGGTTAAATACTATCTGGGAGCGTTGAGTTATTTCAAATAATTCTGCCAAAAGATTAGCTTTTTCAACCGGGTCAGTGAAGGTCTGGCCATTCGTAATAAGTACGAATGACCAGAAATTTTTACTACCTCTATGGTAGAGTAGCACATTTGACGGTGGCATTACAGCGATTTCTAGCCATTATGCGAAGTCTTTCGGTATCTGCATTCTTATTAGAAAGCCAATTCTGAAAGGCTTCCTCTTTCGACCTGACTGAAATCCTGCACGTCTCATTAGAAGGTACACGGATAGAAAAGATTTGTTTGAATATGTTTGAATGTAATTAACAAATAATACGAAATCACCATACATGTATTACGAATGAAGAGTAATTAAATTATTGTTCAGATTGTAATAACATATTAATATGTGTAAACATTTTATACATATATTCCTCAGCAGAATCTGTCAAACTTATCATAAATATGTTACAATACAAACATAAAATTTTATTTGCATTTGAATATTCTATTTCTTGGTAGTTTACTTGGTTATAACTATGTTTCAAATCTAATTATAACGTATGTTCGCAACGCTCGCCTTAATTCGATAATTAATCGACTGAAGAAGTTGGCAACGTTGTGCAGCATTTTCTACCAACGCCATCTTTTGCCATCGTTTGAACATATTGATGTTTAAAAACAAACAAAAAAGAAATTGGATTTAAATAAATGTATTATTCCAACATTCTTCTTGTATACGAAGTTGGCACTCGTTGAGCAGAATTTTTGATCTACGTCTCTTATGTCATCGTTGGAAGTATGTATTGGCCCTGTTAATCATTCTGATGTTTGAAAACAAACAAAAAAATTAAATTAGATGTAAATAAAAGTAGTATTGCAATATTCTTCTTGTATATGAAGTTGACACTCCATGACCGCCATTTTCTGCATACGTGTTTTTAGATGTTGGTTAAAAAAACGTATTTGTATCGGAAATACGATGTAATTTGTAAATTTTAAAAATATACAAATTGTGGTATAAAAAGTACAAATAGTAACAAATAATATCATGTAGTATATTATTGATTTGTTCCTGAATGTTTTTCTAAAGATATTGTGAACAGCCGACATGGATATTTCATAAAAAAAACCACAACCGAAAAATCACTGCTTCTATTTTCAAACAGAATTCGGCATAGTTTTTTACAACATGCTCCGCGAATTCCTTGCCAACGCTATGTGTTGCACTGAGACTTTTACTTGGAGTTTTAACTCAATTATTTATTTATGCATTTATAAATTTGTATATGAATTCAAATTTTATTAATTCGCACTGTGCATGTTAAATTATTTTTAATAAAAAAAACAATATTTTATTTTTACTTTATTTTCAGGATTCCTTTCCAAAAATATTTAGAAATGTTTTTATGCAAACATACTACTTTTTGAACTGAAACAACTGATATGTTTCTCTGGAAACATATTTATATTCAGGTCATTCTAAATCATATTATATTTTAAACATATTTATGTTTCGGTTCAAGTATTTATTTTGTTTGGATGCAGTAATTATTATGTTTCTATTAGATGTTTCTATTGCAACATCAAAATGTTTCCGTGATATCATGATTTAAATCAGAGCTTCTTACAACACTGTTCAAGTCTCAAGACAACCCTGTTTACAAATGATTTATCAGGCAATTATATGTAATGTTTACATAAAATTTCAAACATACATGTTAATGCCTGCAAAATTATGTTTGGGAGAGCCATTTTTTTGGCAGCGTGTATGAAGGACCTTATACCTAATAAAACTATATTTTGTACCATTAAAGCCGCGGCATTTATGTCTCTGTCTACGAAAACGCCGCGGAAACAATACAATGGTCGGAATTACCAAGAGGTGCACATCAGAAGAAGGTCTACGATTTTTTGGCTTTGCCCGGCGACGCGTGGGATATACCAAGGGCTCAACCAAGTGGCGTTGTGCACATTAAAATTGCCGCCAACAACAATATCACTGCCCGGAAATTGTTCCAATATATTTGTGATCGAATCAGATAAGGCATCCAGCTTATAACAGGTGGAAACCCTATCTAGATTCTGACTCCTACAAAGAAAGCACAAGCGCATGATTTGTGTTTGCATTTTGAATTTAACCCAAATAGTATTAAATTCGTTATCCGACACACTATGTTGTTGCTGCAGTTGATACGCAACGTCACTCCGAATAAATAAAGCGAGGCCCGTATGGGCAGAAAATAATAGCAGCAAATGATACCCAGGTATATAAAAGTCCAGCGGATCTGCACCTGGGCACCTATGGGCAGAATATAATGGCAGCAAATGATGCCCAGGTATATGAAAGTCCAGTGGATCTGCACCTGGGTCTCACCGAGTATTATTATCTGTGGCCTATGGACTGATATATGCGCATATACCGAGAAAAAATTCACCCTCAGCCTGCGAAAGTTGCAAAAATCTATACGAAAATTTTGCGACATTTTTGACACTGTGCAAATTCAAAACATACAAACATACTACAGCATGCGGCAGATGAGACGAACAATTGAGAGCGCAAGTCGGGCCGTGGTGAGTGTTATGCCTTTAACACGGCACAGATTGCGCACTCAGTGCAGCCTCAGCTACGCACGCTAGTAGCAGTGAGTAGGATAATGGAGGGACAGAATACGAAAAAACTAGTATGTAGTTGCGTCAAAGAGCATAAAGAAACCCCTTCCGTTGACAATTGGAAAACGAAGCGGTGGCAGTCTGCAGGGAGTGCGTGGGTGAAAACCGGTTTTTGTGTTGGAGTTATAATTTGGAGCTATAATTTTTATTTTTGTTTTGTTGTTTATTATTTTATTGTTTGGTTTATGCGCGATGTTTATTTTATAATATATTTAATTATACCCTACACTAAGAGTGAAAGGGTATATTCAGTTTGGTACGCCGTTTGTAACACCCATAAGGAAGCATCTCCGGTATGGAAAAGTATATATATTCTTGATCAGCATGAGCTCCTGAGTCGATTTAGCGATGTTCATCTGTCCGTCTGTCTGTCCCTCTGTCTGTCTGTTGAAATCACGATTACAGAAAAAATAGAAGAGCTATTCTTCAGCGATTGAAAGCTTGTAGTTATTTTCAGGATTCGTATACCCTGGTGACCTATATACCACTTTTAATAGTAACCACACATATGTGTAGGGTATTTATAGTCGGCTTAGACCGACTATAATTTTGATAATCCTAACTATCATACTAACACCTACTTTAAAATTTCCCATGTGATCTAACCTTCCCAACTGGTTTAATAGCAATTGTTGTGGATCAAGCGTTCACAAACTGCTTCTAGCCGACACAGACTTGTGTTCTACTAGGCACGCGAACTCAGATACAAATACAAGAAATTGTTCTTGTTCGGTCACTTCGGTCACCGCCTTCTTGACGCATTTTTTCCTCAAACTTTTTAGGTAACGTAGGACCCACGCTGTCGCTCCCTTGATTCTGTCAAAATTCAAAAAACGACTAAAATCTAAAATATTTGGACTTAACGGACTGCGCATAAGGGTCATAAGAGGGACATTGCCAGGCGGGGTAGTTCGCGTTTTGTTGGCTTGCGATGAAAACTTAAAATCTCAGCTGGAACTTTATTCAATTTGAAAACAAATACAAAAACATCTGTTTTTGACAGCCAGAACATACCAAAAATGCGTTTGCCACACTTCTCGAAAACTACATCCGAGTTTGATACTATGTTGTGCATTTCAATTCCACCGCGTTTCTGTATGGTGATCACATTTTTTCTCACTTGCACTGCTTCTTGTTCAGTTTAGAAGCAGTTTACGTAGTCATCAACATTGTTCCTCTCTGTTATCGCTTTTACCGCACGTAAATATCTGCAAAGTGTTGGGCATTTTTGTTTTGTACAAATTGTACAATAGTTGTTGAACAAGTAACCCCAAATATCATTGCATACTTGACGAAAATTTCCAGCTCATGTTCAGGATTGCCACCTCTCCACAGAAATCCATGGCTATCCTGATCCTCTTAATATTGCAAGATGTTTCCTATTAATATGAAACATTACTCGTATGTCACCTTAAATAGCAATAGGAGCTTGCCTAAAGCTGAATTATATAGAGATTAATGCGTTATTAATGTCCGGACCTCGCAGCAAATGTTTGTTTAATGAAACGTTTCGTAATTCTGCGGCGCATCAAAGACTAGTCGTATCCCCTTTTTATTGGGGATTCTGACATCGAAATGGGGAGAATAAAAGAGTACTTTACTGACTATGTTAAGTGGTTTGTGCCAACCATGGTCGAAATATATACAGGTTAGTTCATATAGACAATTAATTGGCATAAACAGTGCTGTCAATTTAAACTTTATTTCAATGTTATGTTTTTTTTTTGCATTTTAATTTAGCTAATATTTAGATATCACTGCATAAATTCATTTTTTCACTTTTGTTATAAATTGCGGTGTTCTTCTGGAGCCCATAGACAACAAACAATTACCAAAATGTTCAAAATTTATTTATTTAAAACTTTTGAGTTACTAAACAAAACATTGATGTTTTGTTTTAAATTTTTCGTAAACAAATGTTGTCTTTCAAACAGTTTGGAAAAAAAAGTAAATTGCGCCGTATTTTGAAAGATGACTTAACCAGTATATACTTCATGAACCAAAACAATTAAATGCGGTCTGTGTTTAACTTTAATAATTCTTAACCCTAAAAATATGCCATACAAAAATATGTATTTTTTGATATTTTGTTTAAACAAAAATGAATTACGTTTTCGACGCGCCAATGCCAATAGATAGCAAGCACGAGCTCGTAAACAGAATATGGTCGCAAGAAAGCATTCCAAGTATCTGGAACTTCAGTGTACTCTGCCCAATCCTTAAGATAGGGTATCCCATTATTTGCTCCAACGCATACAAGGTTCTGTCGAGGGTATTATGCGAAACACTGAAGCCCATCGTTAACAAACCTTATCACCTGGAAAGTCCACCATAGACCAGATTAGAAGCGGCGATTTTTGACAGCCTTTACGATGAGTAATTTACTAAAAGCACTGGATATGGCTAGAACATGCGTATTGCCTTTTTGTAAACGGATAAACGGATCAAGATGATCGTGATGTATTAAACGGATGGGAGTCGATTCTGCATCTCCATAGTGTAATCGTCCTTCAGGCTTTCCTCCGCGAGATTTATTGTAGCAGCATGGAATACATGCGGAAATATATTCTTTAACATACTTCCGCATTTTCGGAAACCAGAAAGTTTGTCTGACTCGTTCTAACGTCTTTTTAAGACTAAAATGTCCCATGTTATCGTGGCAGTGTTGAACATTTCTCCATCTAAAGGCCTTCAGTACCATAAACCGTAGAAACTCTAGTTGTTTCATCCATCATCTTGCAATTTTTGACTTGAACTCTGTGTTCTCTTTAACTTTAGCGATAGCAGAACAATCGGTCTGAAATCGGAAAGGCTTCCCCAAGAGATAGATACGGAAGCGCCTCAAATATTTCACAACGGTGAGCACACTTCATGAAAATGACGGATAAAATAAAAAAACTGGTTGAAAATTCTTACCATCTGTCGATTGCAATAGGACAACTGCGAGGCGATACTGCTTGCATCCGTCGAGCGCATAGCTGCCCACTTTGTCAGATAAATCTACTTTGTTAGATAGATAGGCGAAGTCCTTCACAATGTCGAACTTGTGGGTGTCAAAATCAGCTTTTTGTCCAAGACGCACGGACTCTTTTTTGCTTTTTGACGCAAGGAACTTCGTCTTGTCCTCGTTCACCGCTAGACCCATTCGACGCGACTCTTTCTCCAATCTGGAGAATGCTGCGCTGACTACTCGTGTGCTCCTGCCAATGATATAAATATCGTCGGCATATGCGAGCAGCATGACACTTTTGTGGAGGATAGTGCCGCTTTGACGGAGTTCGGCAGATCGAACTATTTTCTCCATCAATAAGTTAAAAAAGTCGCACGATAGGGAGTCACCCTGTCTGAAACCTCGTTCAATATGAAATGGCTCGGATAGGTCTTTTCCTATTCGCACTGAGCAACGTGTGTTGCTCAGGGTCATCCCTGCAAAGCCTTATAAATTTCGCAGGTATACCGAACTCAGACATTGCGGCGTATAATCGTTCCCTTATCGGAGTGTCGAAGGCGGCTTTATAGTCGACTAATAGGTGGTAGGTGTCGATCTGTTTTTCTAGGGTCTTTTCCTGGATTAGGCGCAATGTGAAAATCTGGTCTATGGTGGACATTCCAGGTCTGAAGCCGCACTGATAAGGTCCAATCAGTCTGTTGACGATGGGCTTCAGTCTTTCACATAATACGCTCGATAGAACCTTGTATGCAATATTGAGTAGGCTGATCCCACGGTAGTTGGCGCAGATAGTGGGATCCCCTTTCTTAAGGATTGGGCAGAGTACACTGAGGTTCCAGTCACTTGGCATGCCTTAAGCCAACCATATTCTGCTTACGAGCTCGTGCATGCTCTCTATTAGTTCTTCGCCGAGCAATGGCTGTTCTGACTCGTCATGGTCGGGTGGCGGAATCTCAACGTCGTCATCAAGTACTGGGGTTGCCGGGTTTACTTCTCTATCAGTGGAATTGCGGTCATCATCACCGGTCGGCAGTTTAGAGAAGTGATCCCTCCATATCTTCAGTGTGCTCTGGATATTCCCGTTCTCATCTTTACAAGAAGAGGCTCCGGATTTTGAACCTCCGGCGAGGCGTCTTATTTTCTCGAAGAATTTTCGAGCCTCATTCCTGTCCCCATGCATCTCAATCTCCACACTCACGTGACGTCCTCGCTGTTTTTACGCCTGAAAAGACGTATCTCTTCCCTCCTCTTCTCTTTGTATCGCTCCTTCGCAGCTCGCGTAGCTACTGACTAGAGGGTGGATTTGTACGCAGTGTCTTTCTCTGCAGTAGCCGCGCGACACTCTTGGTCATACCACTGATTCCTCAGCGGGCGTTGGAATCCAAGCACCTCTTCGGCAGCCGTACGCATAGAGCAGGAGATATGGTTCCACTGCGCGCTTATATCATCGAGAGGAGGAGTGCTCTGTCTAAGCAGGTGTGAGAGTCGAGTGGAAAAGGCTTGCGTTGTCTGTTGTGGTTGCAGCTTTCCGACGTCTAGCTTTCTCTGCGTTTGGTTCCGTACGTTCTTCGCAGCGCTTAAGCGTGTGCGGACCTTGGCTGCTACAAGGTAATGATCCGAGTCCATATTGGCACCTCGGATAGTGCGTACGTCCATCACGCTCGAAGCGTGCCTTCCGTCAATTACAACGTGATCAATTTGGTTTCGAGTTTTTTGATCGGGCGACAACCATGTGGCCTTGTGGATATCGAAATGTTCGAATCTAGTGCTTCAACTACCATGTTTCGTGCTGCGGCGAAGTCGATTAGCCTTGTTCCGTTATCGGAAGTGTTGGCATGGAGGCTAAGTTTTCCGATTGTGGGACAATAGATGGCTTCTCTGCCCACCTTGGCGTTAAAATCGCCTAGCACGATTTTGATATCGTGGCGGGGGCAGCGCTCGTATGCGTTGTCTAGGCGCTCGTAGAAGCGCTCTTTTGTCTCGTCATCTTTCTCGTTCGTCGGAGCGTGTGCACAAATTAGGCTGATATGGAAATATTTAGCCTTGATGCGGATTGTTGCCAGCCTTTCGTCCACGGGCGTGAACCTAGAGACAAGGTTGCGGAGTCTCTTGCCGACCACAAATCCACATCCAAATTCGTGTCTCTCCGCATGGCAGCTGTAGTAGATATCACAGAACGCTTGTTTCGAACAGCCTTGTCCCGTCCATCGCATCTCCTGGATAGCGGTGATGTCAGCCTTATATTTTTCGAGGACATCTGCCAGCTGGATAAAGTCACCTTCACTATAAAGGGTCCGGACATTCCAGGTGCATATCCGTAAATCATGGTCCTTAAAACGTTTGCGTGTGTCGTCATCGTTGTAATCGGTCGTTGTCCGAGGCTTCTTTTTTGTTTCTATTGGGCGTTAGGTTTGGGTTCGTGGTGGGACCCAAACCCAACGCACGAACCCTCACTCTGAGGGAGATTCTCGCCACTCACTTTAGCCGACTTCTTCACCGGGTGGTGTAGAGCACCGTTTCCAGGGACTTCCACGAGGAGGACTTCCACCGAAGTGGAGGTGTCACCATTTGACAATTTGCCAATTCTGGTGACCAGTGAGTTGACTTGAGACGACACCGACAAGGATTTCGCTGGCTTCGCCATTTTGAAGCACGCAGCCACGTTGCCTTGTGATAATTGCCCCCATAGTCCCCACATTGCTTAGTGCGCTGAATTGTCTTGCGTCTCATTTATTATTGTTGATTGCTTGAACTTTGGGCAAAATAATTTTTTCGTAACAATATTATCCTTGCTATTCTTATCAATGATGCCCATTACGTTTTTATTTTATGTTGGACATCAAAGGCATTGATCAAACATTTTATTTTAACTGTGGGAATGACAATGATTGCATATAAATTCAACGGATTTAGATATTTATAAATTTGTTCAAAGCCACATTTAAGTCTATACTAATTCGACAAGAGATTATGAGATTTTGATGTTCATCTACGTACTGTGACCTTATTTTTTGTGAAAGTATAAGAAACTAAAAATTGTTTTTGATTGTAGATTATATTTGACCAATGTTAAAGAGCGCTGTGATGAAGCAAAAGAATACTCAATTTTTAGTTGAACTTTTTAATTTTAGAGATTTTAGAAAGGTCATTGTTGAAAAGTCTACAAAACAAAATGATGGTATCAAAACTAACCAAACATTGTCCTTGCAATTTCCTACAATTAAATTACAACATTTATCCGATATGTGCATCAGGGATATTAAAAACAAGGATTAAGTTATAAAAAGTCAACTTTTATAAAATTAGAAATCCTTAAAAGAGTGTGTTAAACAGTACAGAAAATGACAATTAATGGTCTGTTTACAATATAAGTGAAGCTTATGATAAATAATGCCATTTTTTCTAAATAATTGCTGTCAGGATTTTAGTATCATTGATTAAATAATATTTTGATTGAGGTATTTATCGTTTTATTGAATTTATGAAAACGATTAAACTTTTATTTGTGAATAAATTAATGCGAATGAAAAATAATTTTATAAATTTTGAAACGTCAGGAAGCGTTGAAACGCCGGGCTACATTGAAACGTCGCACAGTGTGCCCAAACGCTCTTAAATTGGATGAAATTCAGGAACCACTCGACCGATTTTAAAAATTTAAAAAGTGTTGTAAAGATCTTTAGTAGTTATGAAGATAAAAATCAGTAAAGTTGAAAATTTTTTCATGAAAAATCTTTCAAAAATTGTAAAAAATTCAACAGTTATCCGATTTTTAAAATTCTTTTGCATATGGAAAGCTTAGAGAAAATATCTTGTTTAGTTTTAAAGATATAGACTTGAACATGATTTTTTTTTAAATTTTTGAAGACTTTACTTTACATATTTTTACATAGATTGTACATTTTAGCATGAAATCAAAATATGTGTAAGAGACATTTATAAACAGATCTCAATGTAAGCTTTCCATAAACAAAAGAATTTTAAAAATCGGATAACTTTTGGATTTTTTACAATTTTTGAAAGATTTTTCAAGAAAAAATTTTCAACTTTACTGATTTTTATCTTCATAACTATTAAAGATACAAATTTAAAAATTTAAGTTCTATCAAGTTTTCTCTGTACAATACTTTTTAAATTTTTAAAATCGGTTGAGTGGTTCCGACAATACTGAATTTCACCCGATTTAAGAGCGTTTGGGCACACTGTGCGTCGGACTGCAATGAAACGTCGTGCTGCATATAACGTCTGGCAGCATTGTTGATACGTCGGGAAGCATTGAAACGTCGGCTGCTTTGAAACGTCGTGCTGCGTTCATACGTCGGGCAGAGGTTAAACGTCGGTTAGCGTTGATACGTCGGGCTGCATTGATACGTCGGGCTGCATTAAAACGTCGTTCTGCGTTGAAACGTCGAGCTGCGTTGAAACGGGCAGCGTTGATACGTCGTGCTGCGTCGAAACGGCGTGCTGCTTGCTTTGAGACGTCGAGCGTGTGTTGAGACGTCGCTTGTGGACTGCTTGGAGACGTCGAACCGTATAGCTATGGAGCCGCGTTGCGACGTGGATTATATTGTGGTTGTGTGCAGATGTAGTGCGGATGTTTGGGTTGCATCTTCGAACTACATGCGATTTCGGGATAACCAATTAGGGTCATCTTGCGCACTGCAGGATCACCAATATCGCTTTATCGAATTTAATCAAACACAGATTTTATGAAAACGATTAAACTTTTACTTGTGAATAAATTAAAGCGAATGAAAAATAATTTTATAAATTTTGACAAAAATATTACAGTATTTTTAGCACAGTATGTTCCGATTGACACATATTCTTTAAAATGCTGTCGTGGACCACTTTCAAGGTATTTTGAAGAATGGACTTTTAAAATATTAATAAAAATAGCCATTCTTAAATTTGTTGTACTAAAGTTTTCAAAAATCCATGGTTTTCTGTGTTTTTTATAATTAATTTGAACTGGCCTTTTTTTAATTAAAGTAATCTCAAAATTCACATGCATTTCGGATTTTATTTTTTTCAAAAATCCATGGTTTTCTGTGTTTTTCATAATTAATTTGAACTGGCCTTTTTTTAATTAAAATAATCTCAAAATTCACATGCATTTCGTATTTTATTTTTTTGGATCGTGGTAAACGCGTAATTAAGCAATCTACCGAACTGTATACAACAAGTTTTGATGCATTATGAATAGGGCGAGATATGAGCCAAAATTTTACATTAAAAAACTGGCTTTATTCAAGTGGCGCGGCGGAGTGTATGTATATAATTAAAAAAACGAAAAAAAATCATCAGGATGAAGTGGCCACTGACCAGTCCGGGAGTCTTGTGCACTAATTTAACCTATTATGTTGATTAGGTACTGCATATGGCTTTCCAAAAATATGACGGATCGATACGCTTAACATTTTTAATTATTCTTTGAAAGTTGGTTATACCAGGTAAAAAAAACATCATGTTGAAGTGGTTACTGTCGAGTCGCGTATGACTGTTGACTAACGGGTCCTAATACGTTTAAAAGGTAATTCATTGCGGTCTTCTAAACGGTGACCGTCTTTGTTGGGCCAATTGATAAACTTATTTAATATTTTTCAATATGATTAATAGAAGGTATATTACGCTTACACTTTTCTACAAGAATTTTCCACAGAAATGAAACTTATCATTTCGGTCTCCTGATTCTTGCTGCGTACTCAGAATTTTCCCTATACTTCGAGATTTTTCAAAAATCGAGTCAAAGTTGCAAAAAAGGCCATTTTTGTTACTTTATATCGCAAGTTATCGCACGATTTCGACACGTAGTAGATGCAAACTTTATCACAAAATAAAATATAAACCTTTCCATACGGATAATTGGCAAAAAATCAAAATGAAATTTGTGTTACCAAAAAAGTGTGTCAGGAGAGTAATTTATCACAATTCTCTAAGCTCTCTTGAAAAACATTTAAATATTAGTTCGCAATGTGTTTGCTATCAAAATTTCGAAAACTGTTTTAAACTTTATCTTACTGAAATTTTTCGGAATAGTTTTTTAAATTTGTTTATGAAATATTTGATTAAAATGGAGGGAATTGCACGCAGACATATACAATTCCATACATATTTAATGTAGTGGTGCTAGATGCTAAATCGAACAAAATTCATAGCATCTGATGTACGCATTATGGGAAAACATGATGAGGAAAATTGCACTGCGTAATCTCCTGGTGTTTATCTGATTCGGCAGGCTTTAATGAGTTAAAAAATCTAATATACATTCGTCGTCAACGAATGCTTCTGAGCGACTGAACTGAAATTTTTGAAAATTTGACATGAAAAAATAAAAAAATGCGACACCCTACAGCTACTCATTATTAAATTTAAATTTATAATATTATTTTGTCGCGACTGTTGTAATATATATGAACATTTTATTTTAATGAATGGCAGATTTGGGACTATTTTCGTGACGCATATGAATTGTGAAAATTAAAGAAAAAGTGTCAGCATACTATACATATTTCCACATTTTTGTATTTCATTTGTATTTCAAAAGATATTGGAATTGCGTTAATTTTAATATTTTGCAAACGATAAAAAAAATCTCACTTTTTCTTTCAAAAACATTTTTTTTTCACTCGTTCTCGAAAAGCAATAGAAAGGTATTAATTTGATTATAACCATGGATGAAAAAATTGATGATATATTAAGAAGCACTTGATAATTGCTTTTATGTTCAAAATTTGCAACATGTCCAAAAATTGTATATCTACATTACACCATGTCCCAGTTTTCCCCAGGTTCCCCAACTTTTTTCCCTCTGTGAAAATATTTTTCTGGCTAGGCTATATTTTTCACTGATAAAAGGGTTTTTATATTCATTGCAAGATTTTTCAGCACACCTGCTTTGAAGAATATCTGAAATATGCAAAGGAACCTATTTTTGTATAGTGAACATCCAAATGTTCATCTGATTGAAATGAAAAAAAAAAAAAACAGGTATGTATAAAAATATAAATATATATTTTTTGTTTCATATAAAGTTATTTATTGCAGTAACATATTATTTTTTTTGATTCTTTTCAAGTCAATGATTACTCTCGGAGTCTGCCCAGAGTTAACACAGTATAAATTTGTTATGAGGTAAACATATTATGTTCAGATGCAAACATATTATGTGTTTACACATGGCACATTTCCAAATATATGTATATTATGTTCCCCAAACATATACGTTGTTTGCCGCTAAATATGTTTGGGAGAGCCATATTCTTCCCTGCCTGTGGAAAAACACATTATATTTAAAGATGTGACATTCCCAGCCCAAATATGAACGTGTGTTACGATGTGATTAAAAAATTGTCATAGAAATATATAGTTCTCGTGAAGTAACAAATCCTAAACTATACAAATTACTGAGTATATTACGTTTTTTTGAAAACTGTCATTAATTAAAGTCTGCCAAATAAAACTAGTAGTAATGGACAAATAATGTATTACCCTAACAGTAAAATAAAACACTGGTTACTTCTTGCCATTCATAAATTTCCACACCATCGAAGATCCTACCAAACTTGAAGAACATTTGTAAGTCACCAAGTTGTAGCGATCCATAAGGGCACTTTTTCTTTAATTTTAACAATTCATATGCGTCACGAAAATAGTCCCAAAGCTGCCATTCATTAAAATAAAATGTTCATATATATTACTACAACAGTCGATACAAAATAATATTATGAAGTTAAATTTAATAATGAGTAGCTGTAGGGCAGGCATATCAAACACGCGGCCCGCCAACCTTTCATCTGCGGCCTGCGAAGACTTTTTAAATATTATTAATATATTTAATAAAATTCAATATTTATTTTTTTTTCAGGCGTTAAAATGATTATTATGTATTGTTGTGCATTTTTGTGCAGCGCCATGTATCCAAATTAACATGCCATATATGAAATTAAATTACTAATCTTGGTAAAAAACTTATTAATTTATTAAAAAAATCAATATTTTTGTAGGTACATTATTTTCTGAAATTTAATAATGAGATATTAATAAGTTTTTGATATAGAGTCTTAATTTATTTTCCTAATTGTCATTTTAAATATTATACATGACTTTGCAAAATGGCATAACAATAATTTTTACATTTTTTTCATCAAGTAATATTGTTTTTTATTCATAAAATTTAAAATTTATTGTAAAGTTTTGAATTTCCGTTGGATATATTTCGCCGGCATATATAAAAAAATATATGGTGACGCATAGTTTTGTACGTCTAACACCGAAAAGAAAATTACATTATTGTTTTTGATTCGACTATTAAAAATAAAAGGAGAGAAAAATAATTAAAACTTAAAAATCTTAAAAACTGGACCTTATTTAACAAAACCATTTTCGGAATTAGCTCCAGTATCATATAAAGCCGCAATCATACTTTGGACTTTTATTAAAAAAAACGACAAGTTTTTAAACAGGAAACTTGCTTTGCAAAAACTGGAATTGGAATCATTTTAATTTTTTTTTTAGTAAGTAATTTTTTTTTGTATTTGAGACATTCCACACCAAAACTACCAGAGTTCAACACTCACCTTCTCCAAAGATACACTCTAACAAAAAATGGTGGGAATTTACTACTATTATAGTTGGCAATAGATTACCTACAATTATAATAGTAAAATCCCGTCATAATGAAATAGAAAAAAATCACGCTAAAAGTGCGTAAAATAAAAACTATTTATATAGCGTTATTTCTTGCTACAAAATGAAAAAACATTCTTTACGTGTTTTTTTGGTACTCGAAAAAAACTCATCACTGTTTTCAGTGAATGAGTGATAAGTAATTTATAAATTGGTCGATTTTCATAGCTATTGTTAGCATGATAATCGATATTGATACATTACTTTTATTAAGTATTGCAAAGTAAATGAAACGTAACAGCTAATTTATGTTTTTACATATTCGGGGACATGCAAAATGTCCAGCGCAATCACATGTCACATGACCGCTTCAGCATGTTTTCGGAACACTTGCACACACTTCGAAACATTTCCACAACTCAATGTGGCAAATAATTGTGGAAAGTTGCGTTATATCCATTTACTTTGCAGTACTAAATAAAACACGAAACAAAATAAAACTTGATTCATTTGTATTAATCTTATTGTCTGCACCATTTAAGAACATTTTATCGAATGACTAAATGTGTATCTCCTAACGTTCATACATGTTTAATAGCGAAAAAACACGCTACTTTCAACGTTTTGTAAAAATTCCACGAAAGTAGCGACAAAACTTACGCGTATTTCAAGAAATTATTAAAAACACACTATTTATGGGGTACATTTCAAAAACACGCTCTGCAGCTGTTTTTGCAATACTTATTTTAAAATATCACCAAAAAAAGCGTGAAATTTACTACAATTATAGTAGTTATATTACAATCATTTTTTAGAGTGTACATTGGTTCAAAGTTTTAAAAAATTAATAAATAATCACTTTTTGTAGAAAAAACTCTTGACCGTAGAATGCAGCAAACCTCGCTTTAAGGAAATAAAACCAACTTTGTCATAAGTCCTAAATCTGAACATCTAATCAATGGTCACTGTCATTGTAATTTAAATTAATTGTTCACAAAAAGGAAACCATTTCAAATTTATTCAAATATCAAATTTATATACGGAATTTGAAAAAACAAACTTATTCAATAGTTAAAGTATTGTTTGTATCGAAAAATCTTAAAAAATTGGTTACCAGTCTGACATGTGATTTATGCGAAGTTTTCTCGAACAAACTTGGATAACAAAAATTCAATCTAGTTGCTAATATTTAAAATTTTGTAATTTTCGTAGAATAAAATTTTATGTTAGGATAATTTAAACATTTTCCACATCGATATCGCAATGCTTTTCAAATAAATATCGATATATTTTAACTATTTGATGCAATATTAATCCAGAATCGTTTTTATTATCGTTTCGAAAATAAAACTGCGATATGTCGCTTTGAACTATTTTTTCAGTTTTAGTACGATTTGGCCTTCGATATTGGTACAAGATCTAATTTCATATCGTACAATTTTGCCGACATAAAAAATTGCAACAATTTTGGATGATTGTCAGGTGTCTGTTTTATAAAATTTTCTCTAGTGTTTGAAATATAGGTATTCCACTGTAAATACCTCAGACAAAATATTTGGCAGGATCAAAGAAGTTCGGACATTTTTTCAATTATTTCTAACAGACAAAAATCGCACCATTTTTTACAAAACAATTTCGCCTGTGGCGCTTTTAACGAAGATCAATAGAAAATTTGATAATCTTAACATTGTATTATTTAATAAATGTAAAAAACGAGAATTTTTTTTTCTTACGGTACACAAATGCGGTCCGCCTCATCATTTGAATTACCAATGCGGCCCATGATGCCAACTGAGTTTGATATGCATTTTTTTATTTTTTCATGTCAAATTTTCAAAAATTTCAGTTCAGTCGCTCAGAAGCATTCGTTGACGACGGATGTAAATTTGATTTTTTTAACTCATTAAAGCCTGCCGAATCAGATAAACTCCAGGAGATTACGCAGTTCAATTTTCCCCATCATGTTTTCCCATAATGCATACATCAGATGCTAAGAATTTTGTTCGATTTTGCATCTAGCACCACTACATTAAATATGTGTGGAATTGTATATGTCTGCGTGCAATTCCCTCCATTTTAATCAAATATTTCATAAAGAAATTTAAAAAACTATTCCGAAAAATTTCAGTAAGATAAATTCTCTAAATTCATGTCGAAATCGTGCTATAACTTGCGATATAAAGTAACAAAAATGGCATT
Organism: Dryomyza anilis; assembly: GCA_951804985.1. Lineage (NCBI taxonomy): Eukaryota > Metazoa > Arthropoda > Insecta > Diptera > Dryomyzidae > Dryomyza > Dryomyza anilis. Next base: position 63,601,798 of record OX638133.1, on the reverse strand, counting down.
TTTTCAACTTTGACTTGATTTTTTCTCTCGACGTATAGGAAAATTCAGAGTACGCAGCATGGATAAGGAGACCGAAATCTACAAGAAATGATAAGTTTCATTTCTGTGGACGCCAACAACCCCCAATTTGTAGAATAGTGTTATCAGACAGTTAACATAACTCAGTTAAAATTTGTATGAAATGGAATTTGTAAATTGTCTTAAATGAATCGTATGTGTCCTTAAAACAGCGAAAAAGTTATTATTAAATAAACCTTTTTCATTTGTAGTGTAGATCAGTAAGTATTAGAAATTAATTATGTATTTTGATAACTCTTCATACGCTTTATAAATATTGAGATTTTTGTTTTAATTTTCCAACTAAAAACCGCCATAACTTATGAGCAGCTTTCAATAAGTGATGCACGCGAACGGATTTTAAATGCATTATTATCAGATTATTTTGGTACATAACGAAATTAATGTTACATAAAAATTATTTTAATATTTTTTACACCAAATTCTAAAAAAATCTCTAAATAAATCGCAATATATAAAAAAAAAAGTGATATCTATTTGCTTACTTTATTTTAGGGATAACTCGACATTGTCAACTTCTAATAGTGAAGAAAATATGACGGTTTTTATTACCCTGTCATCAAGAGTTACCGTGAATATTTTTGAAATTCTGACTGATTTAACAACACTTCTACACACAGATCCAATAACTTCTTATAAAGTTCTACAAACAACTACAAAACCCCTCACATATAGAAATGAACTTTATAATAAAGAAGCACACATTCACCAATTTGGGAAATCATTGAATATACAACATCTTTTAAATGGAAATAAAAAACTATGCTGTCACTGCGGATTGTTATTGCCTAAAATGTCTACACGCTCCTATTACAACAAAGAAATTCATCATTCGAAATTTGGCATTTTACCAATATCGCCAGCAAATATTTTGTTTTGTGGTAAAGATTGCAACTCCTGGTACAAAAGTGTTATAAATCCTAAAAAAATACATACTAGCTTAGATTTTACAGATAAATGCAAAAATACATATAATGACTATAGTTTGACGAAAAATAGTCGTTTTAAGAACTACAAATTTAATTGTTTTCAAAATGACAAATGTGACACAACCATAACTACAGAGGAAGTTACTAAAAATTTATTGATGTTAAATATAACCCTTTCCGTTAATTATTGTGAAAATGAAAATACAGAAAAAATTCGGTTAGGAACAGTCATCGAGGATTCTCGTCAGTGTCGTTTGTGTTATCAGAAAGGAGATGGCTTATCAGACGATACATCACGATTACTTAATGTTGATGTTGATAAATGGGTAAGTTAAAGTTATATTAATTGTATAAATATTTATTGATTCTATATACAAATTTTACCAATTTCAAATGCATTTTTTCGAATATTAGATCTCTAGAACAATAGTTTCAAGTAGAACATTTAAGTTCGTATCGCAAGATTGGGTACAGAATGAGAACATTTATTTTGTAAACCCTTGTTAGTTAGTTCAAATAAATAAAAGTTAGTTCAAATAAATAAAACTTTTATAGCCCTTTTAACAACTGCCTACAATTAAACTGACAATAGCAGCGTCAAATGTAAAAAAACGATGTGAATCATCGTATCAATTTAATATTTTAAATGAATTAAATTAAGAAGTGGCAGGCACTGTTCTAGTGAAAATGGTTTTTGCAGCACCGCGAATGGTAAATACGACGGCAACACTACCACACATTAAAAATTACAAACGCATACTTTTTCTTATGGACACTACAGGAAGTATTTGAAGTTGAATACGCTTTTTCTTTTTCAGAACATTAAGAGGGGGTTAACAGCTGTCTGGTTAGTGGATGATACCTTCCGATTGGAACACATAAATAAGTCTAAATCCGTCCAGGATCTTTGTGCTGGAATGGATAGTAGATTGGGTAGCTAATGAATAGGGCTTTCCAAATATGTAACCTACATATATGGATCGATCCATTGGACATTTTATATACATTTTTAAACTATATATTAATAATAATAGTATGGCACTACAGCCCTATAAGCTCTCTAACCATTTTTAGCTGTGCGTGTTATATTTGTACTCAAAGTGGTGGGACCTACAGTTTATTGCCGAACGGCGGGTGAGAGCTTTTCATAGGCAAGGTTTTACTCTCGTAGGTTTGCCATTTACTGCCGAGAGGTAGCGCGGTATAGAAAAATGTTTCTATGAAAAGATGTTGTTAGCCCCAGTCCAGACTTGAACCGGGGAATTTTCGGCTCGCAGTCCACCGACCTAATCACTGAGCTACCGCGGCTATTATATATTACTGTTTTCAAAAATACATAAAAAAATGTCCAGCGTATCATTCCAACTATGTAGGGCACATATTTTGAAAGCTCTATTCATAACCTATCCATCCAATTATAGCCAGTTCTGGCACGGGAACCATGAACGGAGTAGTGACCACTCATCATCACCACTTTTTGTTTATTTAAATAGTCAAGTTTCAAAAATACATTCTATTCATTATCTATCCAATTCACTATAGCCAGTTCCAGCACGGAAACCACGGACGGAGTAGATTTCATCCATTAACTACGCATATGTTAACGCTCTGTTAATGCTCTGTAAAAATGGTTTGTGTCTTTGCTAAAAAAAATTCGTATTTAATTTCACATACTTCACTACAGGATGTTGCATGCTCTCCAACAGTGATCCCAAGGTCCAAAATACTGCTCCTATATTTTTTTGTTTCGTTGGAGTTAAGGTTGTCGTCACCAAAGGAATATGCAAGTGATTTTCAAAAATATTTTTTGTGTATCAAAAATTTTCACATTTATTTTCTGTCAATTGTTCAGCAATCTTCGCTGTATACGTTTTAGTCAGTACACATTTTCAATGAGTTTAGACGAATAGATACACCAGAAATTTATATGGTTCAAATGTCGTTTTTCTGTTGCGATTAAAATTTGTTCCAGCTCAAATTTAAATTATCAAAAAACGCAGCGAATGTTCGGTCACGAGATGCATTAGTTCACTTACTACAAGAGTGTCATAACTGAACATAACTAAAAAAAAATAACGATTTTTAAGTTAATGATGAAGAATTATCCGTTATATCATGTTTCATCATATATAAAAAAATTCCTATTCATAACCGCTTGAGAAGAGCATATGATGTTTCGTCATTTCATAAGGTAAAACACCCTAATTCCGCCCTATGAAGGATTTTTAAACATTTGCGTATTTTTGTAGCTCAAATTTACGGAGATTTCATCATTTTTTATTTTTATAAGGAATACTGTGCTATTCTTTACTATTTTAAAATAAAACAACTTTAATAGAAGAATGCTTTTTATAATTTACAAATAAATTTACAAAAAATTAAAAATGTTCCTAATTCCGCCCTAAATATTTTTTGAAATTCCTAATTCCGCCCTATCGCAACCCTAATTCCGCCCTATTAAAATGATTTAATAAACTAATCATTTTAAGTAATGAAAGTAAAAAAAACTTCATGTGTGCATTTTTAAGCTTAAAAAATATTTTTTTATTTTTGTACTTAATTACAAAAATTTTGAAAAATTGATTTCATTAAAAAAAAATGTATTTTTGTAATAACTTAAAAATTTATGAATAAAACAAATTAAATATAGTAAATTCATTTTATATATTAAAAAAAAAAACCACTCAATTGAGTAGAATACTTAATAGTAACGGGAAACTAAATAAATGTTGGACTGAAGACTTGAAGTTCACAACTACTTGTTATTATTTAACTTTACTTATAAATTATTTGTTTATATAAAATAGAAAATAGTTATTTGTATGTAATGTCAATTGAGAAAAATAAAATTTTCATTCTGATTTTTCACTTAAAACAATAGGTTATGGGCCCAGAATTTGGCTTTATTAAATAACTGTGAATTTGTGTTTAGTTCAAATTTTAATTGTGAAATTTTTGCCGAGATGTCGTTATCGCATATGTCACCACAGATTGAGCGTCTAAGAGGTCGCGAAAACTGGGATCAGTGGAAGTTTGCTGTGGAAGCATACATGCAAATGGAGGATTTGTGGAAGAGCGTATTGGGCACGAAGACGGATGCGAGGAAAAACGTAACTGCAAGGTCGAAGCTGGTGTTGCTTGTGGTTCCGCTGCTATACGTACACATCCAAGGTGCGTCGACCGCGAATGACATATGGAAAAATTTAGAAAAGGCGTTTCAAGATTCTGGTCTGACGAGGAAAGTGAGTCTTTTGCGAAAATTGATAACAACTCGTTTGGAGGATTGTACGTCGATGGAAGATTTTGTTATTGGCTTGAAATTTACAGAAGATTGGATTGGTACATTGATGTTGGCTGGTCTGCCAGAAATGTATCAGCCAATGATCATGGAATGTTCAAGTTGAATCGGCCAGAGAAGACGATTTGTGTTGCAAAAGCTGCAGATACTGCGAACATTTGGCATATGCGTCTGGGTCATCCATGTCACGAAAACCTGAAGAAGTTGCAAGGTCTAGCGAGTGGTTTGGAAAACTCATGCATTGAAAACAATAGCTGTGTAGTATGTCTCAAGGGGAAATTTACTCGTCTGCCGTTCAAAAACTGCGGTACACGATCTCATCAAGTTCTTGAGACGATCCATTCCGATTTGTGGGGACTTGGAAGTACCATCATTTAACGATTCAAGATATTTGCTGCTGTTTGTAGATGATTTTTCGAGAAAGGTGTTTGGTTATTTCATTAAATCGAAAGATCAAGTTGCGGATATATTCAATGAATTCAAGAATCTGGTCGAAAATCAGACAGGACAGAAAATCAAAATTTTTCGATCCGATAATGGGACTGAATTCTGCAATCAAAAAATGGCGAAGATCATGAAGTCAGCTGGAATAATACACCAGACAACTGCGCCCTATACACCAGAACAAAATGGTATGGCGGAAAGAATGAACAGAACGTTGATTGAGAAGGCACGGTGCATTTTAATTCAGGCGTATTTGGACAAGAAGTTTTGGGCTGAAGTAGTGAATACAGCCGTTTATCTTGTAAATCGATTGCCGTGTAAGGGTTTGCAGAACCGTACACCTGAGGAGGCATGGACTGGAAGGAAACCTACGCTGAAACATTTAAAAGTGTTTGGTTGCAAAGCAGTAATGCAAGTGCCGAAGCAGAAGCGTCGAAAGCTGGATTCGAAAGGAAAAGAAGTCACATTTGTTGGATACTGTACGGAGTCGAAGGCGTACAGATTTTTTGATCACAAGGCGAGAGATGTCATCATTAGTAGAGATGCAGTTTTTCTCGAAAATGAGTTTTCTAAAAACCGAAGTGATGAACCCAATAAGGACGTTTTCTACATTTTTCCCACGGATGACACTGTGGATATTGTTGAGCATGCGGTTGATGCTGAGTCAGATGATGCATTTTATTCTGACAACGACGAAGCAGCATCAAGTGTGATTTCGATCTCTGAAGAGTCTCGTATAGTTCCAGAAAGCGTGGAGCTAAGAAGATTAACAAGAGTCCGAAAACCTGTGGAACGATATGCTTGCGTTGTTGACGAAGCGCAGGTGGTTGAACCAGCAACAATTCAGGAAGCTTTGAGAAGCCCACAGGCAGCGATGTGGAAAAACGCTATGGAAGAGGAATACCAATCTCTTATTGATAATGGTACCTGGACATCTTGTGAGTTGCCTCCGGGAAAGAAGGCGATTTCCAACCGATGGTGCTTTAAGCTGAAGAAAAATTCGAAGTGGAGAGATATAAGGCGCGATTAGTAATCAAAGGATACTCGCCACGAAAGGGAATTGATTACGAGGAAACCTTTTCTCCAGTTGTGCGGTACTCATCGATTCGACTACTTCTGGCGATTGCAGTCATGTATGATCTTGACATTGATAAGATGGATGTTGTAACGGCGTTTCTTCAGAGCGAGCTGCAAGAAGAGTGTACATGGCGCATCCAGAGGGATTTATCGATGAACCAGGCAAAATGTGCAGGCTGAAGAAGTCGTTGTATGGTTTGAAGCAGGCGAGCCGCTGCTGGAATCAAAAACTGTGTAACACTTTGAAGGAATTTGGAATGCAGCAAGCTAAAACTGATCCGTGTATATATTACTATGTAGAAGGGGAAATCCGGATATACATAGCAATATATGTCGACGATATATTGATCCTTTCAAATTATTCTGCATTGAAGGAGAAACTTAAAAACTTCTTAAATAAGAATTTCCAAATGAATGATATTGGAGAAGCGAATTTCATACTGGGGATGAAGATTACACGCGACAGGAAGAACGGCAAGCTCTGGATTGATCAGGAGCGTTATTTGCGAGATATTCTTCACAAATTCAACATGGAAGATTGCAAAGACGTGAGTACACCTGTAGATGCAAACCAAAAACTGTCCATGAAGTTTTCGCCCAGCACCGATGCAGAAATAAAGGAAATGAAAAATGTTCCGTATCAGGAAGGAATTGGCAGTCTGCTATATGCAGCTCAAATCAGTAGACCGGATATAGCATATGCAGTGGGGGCATTATCCAAATTCAATAAAAGGCCAGGAAAAGCACACTGGGTTGCTGTAAAGCGGGTGTTCAGATATTTAAAAGGTACTCTTAATTTTAAATTGGAATACACCCGGCAGTCCGATGGCGAGGTGATTGGATTTACTGACGCAGATTGGGCGAACAACGTAGATAATCGCCGGTCAACTACTGGCTATGCGTTTATATACCAAGGTGTCTGCGTGGCATGGAATTCGAAATTGCAAGCGACTGTGGCATTATCGACGACAGAGGCGGAGTATATGGCAATTTCGGGTGCGTGTCAAGAAGTCTTATGGTTCAAGGCGTTGTATGCTGAAATAACCCAACAAGAACAAGGTTCGACCTGGCACATAACAGTATGTTTCATGCGCGATCGAAACATATTGACATCAGACATCACTTCATCAGAGATCTTGTGCAAAATTCATGCATCAATATTCAACATGTCCCAAGTGAAGAAATGGTTGCAGATGTACTAACAAAAGCATTACCTGTCAAGAATTTTGTTGAATGCAGAAACAAGTTAGCTGTCAAGAACATCAATTCTAGTGGGGGTGTTGGACTGAAGACTTGAAGTTCACAACTACTTGTTATTATTTAACTTTACTTATAAATTATTTGTTTATATAAAATAAAAAAAATAGTTATTTGTATGTAATGTCAATTGAGAAAAATAAAATTTTCATTCTGATTTTTCCCTTAAAACAATAATAAAATATATATTTAATTATTTTTTTCTCAATATCAAATTAATTTCATTTAAAAAAGATAAGAAACTGAACACAAAAATATTTAATAATAAATATTATACAATTTTATATCACTCCCCAGTACATAACAATATTTTTGCAATAACTCTGTTTAAGGTCGAAAAACAAGCGCATAAAAATATTATAAAATCGTGAGATTTTAATTTTTAATAAGCGAGCAGTGGTCGTTCAAAAATGGATCGAATTTTTATTTTCCCACGAAATCGCTCACCATACGATCAGATAAGTTGAAAAAGACACACACTTGCCTTTTTTCCAAAATCGATTGATGTTTAGAGGTCGCGCACTTGGATTTTCTGTTTTTGGCGATCTGAAAAACGTAAGTTGGCTTCATGGGAAAAATTGAATATCTCCCAAAGTTTAAGAAGTAAATTCACAAGATTTTTTGAAAAGTGCTGTAATATAATGTAGTTTCTAAAACTGTTGCTAACATTTTTTAACATCGACTTATTAATACACAAACTAATTTTAAATTCATTTCAGGTAATAAAAAAATTCCGCTAATCAGTTTGTATCCGCTACACCCAATAATTGTTTCTAAGATATCCAATGTATCTAATTAATATAATTTAACCGCGGGCCTAGGCAAAATATAGCGGTAAACATCGTCATCATTCAGAAATTCGTATATAACCAGAGTTCGTAAAAATACATTCGCGAATGAAAAAGTTTCATTCTTTTCATTCTTATTCATTCCGAGAATGTATTTTAAAATCATAAATTCTTTACAAAAAATTCTCTCGCGAGAACTATTAGTTTTAATTCTTTTCACGAATTAATGAAACGACAAGAATATTGCTTTTATTCTTCAACGATAAGAAAGATATGATAAATTCCAATAATATTAAAATTTGCGAATGAAAACAAATAAATAAATGTTCTTTTTCATTCTTTTTATATATAACTTTTATGGATAAAAAAGGAAATACTTGGAAGGTTTCTATGGACAAACCTTCTCGATTAGGATTTGGCCAGAACGTCATTGGAACTTTCTGTTCCAATCGGTTCCATTGGGATTTGGCCAGAACCCAACTGCGTCATTGGACTTTTTTTTTGACAAATCGGTTACATTGGGATTTGGCCAGAACCCAACTGCATCATTGGAATTTTTTTTGGACAAATCGATTCCATTGGGATTTGGCCAGAACCCAACTGCGTCATTGGACATTTTTTTTGGACAAATCGGTTCCATTGGGATTTGGCCAGAACCCAACTGCGTCATGGGCTTTTTTTTTGACAAATTGGTTCCATTGGGATTTGGCCAGACCCCAACTGCGTCATTGGACTTTTTTTCGGGTGAATCGGTTCCAATGGGATTTGGCCAGAACCCAACTGCGTCATTGGACTTTTTTTTGACAAATTGGTTCCATTTGGATTTGGCTAGAACCCGCTTGCGTCATTGGACTTTTTTTCGGGTGAATCTGTTCCAATGTGATTTGGCCAGAACCGAACTGCTTTTTTTTGGACAAATTGGTTCCATTGGGATTTGGCCAGAACCCAACTGCGTCATTGGACATTTTTTTGGACAAATTTAACGCAGTTGGGTTCTGGAATCAATTTGTCAAAAAAAAAGTCCAATGACGCAGTTAGGTTCTGACCAAATCCCAATGGAACAGATTTGTCCAAAATATACCCAACGACGCAGTTGGGTTCTGGCCAAATCCCATTGGAACAGATTCAGCTGAAAAAAGTCCAATGACGCAGTTGGGTTCCTGACAAATCCCAATGGAACCGATTTGTCCAAAAAAATGTCCAATGACGCAGTTGGGTTCTGGCCAACAGATTCACCCGAAAAAAAGTCTAATGACGCAAGCGGGTTCTGGCCAAATCACAATGGAACCAATTTGTCCAAAAAAAAGTCCAATGACGCAGTTGGGTTCTGGCCAAATCCCAATGGAACCGATTTGTCCAAATAAATGTCCAGCGGGTTCTGGCCAAATCCAAATGGAACCAATTTGTCCAAAAAAAAGTCCAATGATGCAGTTGGGTTCTGGCCAAATCCCATTGGAACCGGTTCACCCGAAAAAAGTCCAATGACGCAGTTGGGTTCTGGCCAAATCCCAATGGAACCAATTTGTCAAAAAAGAAGTCCAATGACGCAGTTGGGTTCTGGCCAAATCCCAATGGAACCGATTTGTCCAAAAAAAATGTCCAATGACGCAAGCGGGTTCTGGCCATATCCCAATGGAACCGATTTGTCCAAAACAATGTCCATAACGCAAGTGGTTTCTGCTAAATCCCAATGAAATAGGAATATAAAAGAATTATTCGGAATATTCTTTTTTATTCAAGAACATTTATATACATGAATTTATCATTTCATAAATTCACGAGGGAATGAAATTCAAAGAATTTTAAACAAATTCAAAAATTCGCGAATGAATGAAATGAAAAATTCCCAGAGAGAATATTCTTTGGAGAATGAATGTATTTCAAATATTCTACGAACCCTGTATATAACGCAAGTTTTCAGACATTGATTTATTTATACCTTTAGTATTTGGAGTAGGATGTCTTAAATTTTATATATCGTGCAAAGAAAACGTCTGAAAATTTTCACAAAAAATTATAAAACACATAATTGGTAAAGTTGTACTGAACTTATAGGTGATTATATTGTCAAAAAAATATATTGTCATTTTAACATTAAATATAATTACTCAACAGAACAAAAATAAAATTCTATAATAGTGAAATGCTTTATTTTTTACTTATTTAACAAAAAAATGCTATGGTAGGGAAACAACCGAGTTGATTATCCAATATACAATAACACTACTCAACAAAACGAGAAATAAAAATAACGGACTCTATCAACAACGCATATTTTAAAATGTAGTAAATATAAAAAAAAAGTTTCTAATTTTAGTTTGGGCAATGCTCTTGATAACCATATATCGCTTTCTTATTTGTCATTCGATCCGAAATTCTAAAAAATTCATCCAAAAGTAGTCTATAAAATAAAAAAAATCGAGTTTTTTTGTATTTTAAAATTAGTTTTCGAGATACTATTAAATCAACAGTACATACATTTTATTGCAATTTTAATTTGACAAGACATCGAGTTATTTTAACCAATGTTAATGTAACATTATACAATTTTTACATTAACGATACAGCATGTTGAATCAAACAGATAATACACGTTCAGTTAAAAAAGTGTACTATTAATAATTAACATTATGAAAAATAATAATAATAATTAAATTCATGTACCATATTATCCACTAACAATATCAGCGTTACCAATAATCAAAAAATAATGTCCAACTTAAGATAGTAGTCGATTTTGACATAAATTTATATGGAAGATTTGTCAAAAAGCCGACTATTTGTTATAGCTGTACATTATTTTTTGATTTCGTAACGCTGTTGAATCTGATAAAAAAACAACATGAAATCCGTTTAATTTCGTTTTAATTTTTTTTTTTTGATATTTTTTCCATGAGTGTAGTGGGTAAAACGGCTTAAAATTAGAAAATATCATAAATATCAGCATACACGATTTATATTACATTGAAGTTTGGAATATCTCCATACGAATATTTTTTCTTGTTTCTTGAGTAAAGTGTTATTGAATTAATAAATATTGAATAATCGACTCTAATTTATGTGTTTCCTAACCAAATGTAATAAAATATATTTTATTAAATCGATAATAAATAAAACATTTCACGATCGTACAATTGTATATTTGATCTGTTGAGTACATATTTTTAAATTAAAAAATGTATGAACAAATTTCATTTTCGACTATATAATATAATATAAAACTACGGTATACCTTTGCCGATTATGTGTTTTATATTTTTTTCTGAAGAGTTTACGACGTTTTCTTTCGACTATATTTAAAATTTTGGAAATCATACTCCCAATACTAAAGTTATAAATAATTCAATCTCTGAAAAAGAGCGTTTTATACGAATTTCTGAATGTAAATGATCTGTACCGCTACATTTTACCTAGGCCCGCGATTAAATTATATTTATTAGATACAATTATATTTATTAGATCTAAGAAACAATTATTAAGTGTAACGGATACTGTTGTAAGTCAACATAGTGTGTTTTGGTAAGTCACTATACGTTGATATTATAAACGTATCGTGACCTACTTACGCGATGACTACTTCATGCAGTTATCGTTACGTTGCAGTAAAGTGCAACGTAGGACATATGTGTCATAGTCCAGCAAGCCAATGAACTAGCAACAGTATGAGCGAAGCTGGGTCAAACCAGCAGCAGCATGATTGGCTAAGGGCTTTTTCCCTTACGGAAGCAAATAGTGAGTGGAATTTGCGCACGGCACTCTGCCGGAACATGTAGATTTGAAACATGTCTTCTTACAATAGTTAAGTTAAATTTTAAGTGAGTTGTGTAATAGAATTTAGAGGTGTAACAAGCCAAAAATATTGAGCTAAAAAGTGTTGAAATAAAGTCTAAGTTTAAATTAAAAGAATTCAAATATATATTATTTATTGGGAAATAATTAAAGTACTAAAGTAGGAGTAAGTATAATTCAACGTTGGAGATACTAACAATACAAACTGATTAACGGAATTTTTTTATTAACTGAAATTAATTCATGAATTTATAATTAGTTCCTGTATTAATAAGTCGATGTTCAAAATTTTTAACAACAGTTTTGGAAACTGCGAATATGTCAATTTACTCCTTAAACTTTGGGAGATATTCAACTTTCCCCATGAAGCCAACTTACGTTTTTCAGATCGTCAAAAACAGAAAATCCAAGTGCACGACCTCTAAACATCAATCGAATTTGGAAAAAAGGCATGTCTGTATCTTTTTCAACTTTTATGATCCTATAAATCTATATCTATATCTATATCTAATCTATATCTATATATATATATATATATATATATATATATATCTATATATATATATATATATATATATATATATATATATATATATATATATAGATATATATATATATATATATAGATATATATATATATATATATATATATATATATATATATATAAATAAATACAAAATATATACCAAAAATTTATTTTAAAACTGTATCCGCCCGTAGGACGGAATAAGGAACACTCATTCATTTGTTAGCGCCTAATTCCGGCCTAACATAAGTCATCAATTTTTTATTAAAATATAAGTAAAATTCAATTTTTTTTAGATAAATAAGTAGTAAACACACTAATAAGACCATAAAACTATAAAAAATTAAATATGAACTCACCAAAAACTTTTAGAAACCTAAAGAAAAATGAATGGCCACCTTAATGTTTTAGGTAAGCAATCTGAACCATTCTACACAATTTACTAAAGAATGGCGCAACTATGAATTTTTATAAATAAATAACGGGAGATTTTGAGGTGAAAATTGATTTTTATAGAAAAGAATACGATGTTGCATTTTTCTGTTTTTATAAACATATATTTTTTACATGGATTTTCTTATTATTAGTATTTAAACAAAATAGGGCGGAATTTGGGTGTTTTACCTTATGTGCGCAAATCCAGAAAAACTTTTAACCTTTATGATACAGACACGGTTGCCACTCTTGGTAACTATAACCAAAATTTTGTCAGCTTGGTAACTTGGTAACTTTTTAATCAATTTGGTAACTTTTCGATAGGGAAATAATAAATTAAATATTTTCAAAATATATAAATGTTTAATTTTCGTATTCTTATTAAATCGAAAATTAGAGAAATTTCATTGTTATAAAATATATAACAGAGGTATCTCTATTGGCAAGTTTGGAGTGATTTATTATGCAACACTGTGCATTATTTTATTATTTTTTAAATTATTGACGTCATTATTGTTGTTTAAAATTGGAGTTTCTTTGAGTTTAAAGTTTCTGGTTTTCTACATGGCTAAGTAACAGATTAAATAAAAAAATACATTTGTTTTTTTAAAGGGTGTAAACGAAATTATTTCTTCATTTTCTTTAAATCATAACTTAAATACTTAACATGGTAAATGAAAAAAATTATATCACAAATGAAGAACAATACTCCATAGTTTTAAAATAGTTAAAGATTTAAATTTCTAAATGAGATAGGACGAATTTCTGTATTTTAGTCTTCCAGCCCACCATTAGCCGTTGGACTCTTTTCTAACTTTTTTGATAGCGCTTATTTTATTTCAGTTTTACAAAATTTCAATATTTTTCGAAGAATTAATATTAAATCTGGACATTGCTCAGGATAGTTTGGAGCAAATTATGTCATTAATACATTTTGTATTTAATATGTAATATAAAAAATCTAAGACTCAGAGAAGTATGTCACAGAACATATGTCAAGCAAAATTATAGAAACGTGATAATATTTATATACAGTTATGAAGGGGAAAAAGCAAAGCAATCCAGAAAGTTTCGGAATTTCTTGGTTAAAAGACAGAGGCGGCAATTTATATTTATTCAATAAAAAAATATATTTAAATAATAAAAAAATATTGGTAACTTTTTTGGGTAATTCTGGTAGGCAAAATTCATTTCGAGTGCAACCGTGGATACAGACATAAAGCAATGCATAAAAATGATTTGTTGTTTTTTATATTTTACATTTTAATTGATTATTGTTAAGAATACTATAAATCTTTTTGGGTTCACAAGTTGCTCTGTCACTTTTCTACATGTGGCCAAAGTAAGAAAAACATCAAAAATCCTGTAATACGCGCACGTTTCGTGTCGTTCTAATCATCACTATTGCTACAATTATAATACAATCGTTAGCTAATACCTGAATACAAACAAAAATATATGTCACGAAAGTGTGACATATCCCAGTTTTGGGACATTTCGACGAAATATGGATGTGTGAACCACTTTTGGAACGAAAATTTCGCCTTCTTTTAAAAGAGTGAGGCGCGGCTTGTCATGTATCTCTTTTTTTTGTATCTCATTTGAATAAAGGAGGTAAAAATAAAGATTTTAAAATATGACTTGTGAATATTCTCCAAACACCAACAAAAAAGTACAAGGTGGAACTTTCGAAAAAAAAAACGTGATTGGTCCACGTGATCGGTCCACGTGAACGGAATCGTATGCCACGAGTTCATTTAAAAATACAAGGTCGCTTCAATATTATTGAACTATCATTTTTATTGATAAAACAATATTTCAACATATGATAGAATCATGTTTTCTGACATATTATTGACTGTGTTAAGCGTGTCTTTCAACGAATCATTAATTTGAATTTGAATTGATAACACAAGAACAAATATTTTAAGGTATGTCGCGTGAATGTGCCCCTAATATTAAAACCAGTTGGGAAGGTTAGATCACATGGGAAATTTTAAAGTAGGTGTAATTATGATAGTTAGGATTATCAATATTATAGTCGGTCTAAGCCGACTATAAATACCCTACACATATGTGTGGTTACCATTCAAAGTGATATATAGGTCACCAGGGTATACGAATCCTGAAAAAAACTACAAACATTCAATCGCTGAAGAATTTCCATTCATTTGATACCCATATTTACAAATGGGTAGGTGTACCGAATTTCGATTTTTTTTTTGTGAACCACAAGTCTTTTCGCCGGAAAACATTATTATCATGTATTTGAGCATGACATCAATATATATTTGACCAAAAAAGTTTACCTAAGCTCGTATACGTAAGAATTGATCATTTTATGTACATTTTATATGAGGTATTTGAACATAAGTGGTCGGATCATAGGTCACAATGGACCGATCTCGCCAATTTTTTCGCACATACAGCGTAGGTATATTAGTAATCTAAGTTATAAGTTTTATTTATCTAGCTCTTCAATTTTAAAAGTAGTAGGGATTTCAACAGACAGACAGACGGACAGACAGACAGACGGACAGACGGACATCGCTAAATCGACTCAGGTCATGCTGATCAAGAATATATATACTTTTCCATACCGGAGATGCTTCCTTCTGGGTGTTACAAACGGCGTACCAAACTGAATATACCCTTTCACTCTTAGTGTAGGGTATAATTACAAGAGGGTCATTCCACGTCATAAATATCAATCTTGGCACGATGTCTTCCGATTTTGATGAAATCGTTTTTGATTTTTTATTGAAACCCTGGAGTATTCCCCGTCGAATAATTTCGATGGAATCTCCCATAGTTTCTGAACTATCAAGTTTTAAAATTCAATTGCCGATTTTTTTCCATACAAAATTACTTTGTGTCATTACTTTGATTTCATTTTTTTGTTATAATTTCCTACCAGTAAAAGTGTGGCAGAGAACCAATTTCGTATGGAGAAAAATAGACAATTAAACTTTAAAACTTGATAGTTCAGAAATTATGGGAGATTCCATCGAAATTATTCGACGGGGAATACTCCAGGGTTTCAATAAAAAATTGTTTTTGAAATTTAAAATAGTGGGGCGTGTATACGTAACAGAAATTTGAAAAATATTTTTAACTTTTTCTAAGTTAAATGAATTTTATTTTTTTAAATTGTTATTTTTATTTGAATGCGTAATTATAAAGCTTATATAAACCATTAGCTTCATTAAAATATGTAAATTCGTTACAGAGATATAATTAGTTATCTGATACAGTAGTTTGATGTCTAAATTCTCATAACTTTGTTGGAGTTGAGAAAACAATAAAAGTAAGTACACAACTATTTTTTATTATTCGGTCACTATCCATCCACAAAATTTCATCAAAATCGGAAGACATCGTACCAAGATTGATATATCTGACGTGGAATGACCCAGGAGCACCCTACCAGACCCACCTCCAAATCCCCTAGAAGTAAAAAACTCACTTTTTAGATAACCATATTTTACGCAAAAGCGTATATCAAAAATATTAAAAATTGGTATACCACGAACTTCTCCATTCATACGCGGATGTAGCCATGTAAAAAAATATGTCCTTTGGGAACCCTATGTCACCTTTAAAACCTCATACTAAGTTCACAATGGATGGTTCTCAGGCGTTAGAACTATTATTGACTGACGCTTTGTAATATTGTTCGAGTATGGGTGTCTTGCCAGCCTACAACTGGTTTGCAAGGTTTAGATCTATAATAAGTTCGAGTAGTGGGTTGACACTAGGTAAATGTTGAGCCTAAAATCAGTCCCGAAATAATTTTGGGATTTAAAACGGAAATCCCGGGTTTTTCGGTATTAAACAAATTCTATAAATAGTAATAAAAGTGCTGCTAATCATGACCATAAAATAATCAATAAAAGCAGTTATTCAGCGAGTCAATGACAGATATTACACAACATATTGTTATCTATTATTCAGCGAGTCAATGAAAAATATTAAAGAAGACACTAACATATATTTACGAAAAGACGTAATTTGTCCCATTGTGCATGCAATGAATAAGAGTAAATGAGGCGCAATACAATTCAATGCACTGAAGCAATGTGCGAGAAAGAAATGTAAGATAAGCGCATACAAAAACATGAGTACGAATGAGATGCAAATAGCATGAAACAAATATTGAATATATGTAGGGCACTGATTCTGAAAATGGGGTTAATTTTTTCAAATTGGCTCTAGTTTTTGAGATATACCCCTATTTTCAGTAAACTATTATTTTGATCTTTTATTTTCAAAACAAAAGAAAAGACTGAAATTACCGTTTCCATATGAGACGCAAAGAACATTGCGCTGTAATAAAATTTATGCATGAAGAAATTCGTTAGAGAGATATAAACAAGAAAATCAAAATTTTCAATAAGTAAAATATTGTATGAATAAAAGACGTTATTACTCATCAGAAAATTAATAACACTGACATCTATGCATTATTATGTAGCGCCATGTAACCTCATTAAACCCCTATTTAAGAAATTAAACTACGACTCCTGGTTAAAAGTTATAAATACTATATTAAAAAAAGCATTTTTATACTAGTTAAAAGCAAATTTTCTTATATTGTAAATTCTGCATATTTAAATTTAACAAGTAACAAGTTAACCTTTTACTTACTTACTTATTTGGTCATTACAACCCATGATGGGTTTCGGCCGCAGCCAGTTTTGCGCTAGTTTTGCACAACAAGTGTTGTCAGGTTGTCTCGCCTTGGTCGGTCCACCGGAGATTCGGACGCCCTCTTCTACGTTGACTACCACTGGTATTGAATACATTTTTTGCTGGAGCGCTTTCATCCATACGCTCGACATGTCCAAGCCAGCGTAGGCGCTGGATCTTAATGCGCCTGACTATGTCAATGTCGGCGTAGAGTTCATACAGCTCGTCGTTCCATCTGATTATGTACTCGTTTTCAACGCATATCGTAGCATAGATTTTCCGAAAAATCTTTCTCTCGATCGCTCCTAAAGCTCGCTCATCGGTGTTGGCGTGTGCGAACCATGACTGCTACAAGGAAGTGATCGGAGTCAATGTTGGCATTTCAGATCGAACTTACGTCCATCACACTAGAGGTGTGCCTTCCGTCAATAACAACATGGCCAATTTGGTTGCGCGAGTTAACCTTTTTCCCTTTTTTTTTTAAAGTATTTTTAAAAATTTGTCAGCAATAACATTGCGAACTTAAATTTAAAAAATAATTAAGAGAGCTCAGAGAATTGTGATCGACACACTTTTTAGGTAACACAAATTTCTTTTGGATTTTTGGCAAAAACTAATATCTGAACACATTTTTTTTTGCTAATTATCCAAATGACAAGGTTCATATTTAATTTTCTGATAAGGTTTGCATCTGCAGCAAGTCAAAATCGAGTGATAAATTGCGATATAAAGTAAACAGGGTTGTATGGAGACTTAAACAGTTTTGTAATCAGCTTTGATTTACATTATGATATAACGATAACGTTTTGATTTTGCACCTTAAAATGATGTATGTCCTAATCAAGGATTGAAACCTAAACGAATAACGGATTCGGTTCCTCGTTTCTGTTACGGTTACGGTTTCGGTATACCGGTTCCATGTAATTAAGTCACTCTTTGCCAATATTGACCAATGTCTTCAACTAAAAATAAATTTTACTAACATAACAATTTTAATCCTATTTAAAAAAATAGTAAGGAGGGATAGGTCACATGAGAAATTTTGAAGTGGGGATATTGTGATAGTTAGTGTGACGAAGATAGTAAGAATTATGAAAGTTATAGTCGGATTTAGCCGACTATAAATACCCTGCACATATGTGATAATATGTGCGGTTACTATTTAAAGTGATGTCACTAGGGTTTACGAATTAGACATCTGCACAAATGGTTTTGAAGTTTCCTCTGCAAATATGCACTACTGCACTCTACAGTTTTGAATTCATTTCACAAATGACAATCGACAGTATTATAGTGAAGTCTCTTTGAGCGACTTCACTTCACTTCAGTATTTGTTTCATTGGTGTCAAGCACTGTCAAAACATCAAGTCATTCAAAACATTCAATGTTTTGAAAAACACAACAAACGACAACACTGTCGCTGAACATGCAACGAATACAGTAGGTGCAGCGAGTGAGCGCAACGAGTAACGAGTGAGAAGACGAACATTGAAAACAACAACAAATCTGCCGCTCGTTCGACGAAGGTAATGTTGTTGTTGCTATTTATGTATTAATAAAAAACAACAAACATTATTTTTTCAAAAAAAAAAAAAATTGTTAAAAAAAAATTTTGTACGAGAAAAACAACGCTTTGGTCGAAAAGCAATATATCCAAAAAAAAAAAAAAAAATATTAAATAATGAAAAAAAAAAAAAAATTAATTTAATAATGAAAAAATTAATCAATGAATGTTTTTCGAAAAATAAAAAACTTAATATAAAATATTATGTGATTTTCTTATACCTTTTGTTTTTTTTATATAGTTCAATATTAATGAAAATTCCTACTCTATTCCTTACTCTAGTAAGAACTAGCTGGGCCCGTGCACGACTCGTGCCAAGATTTTGTGAATTCATAGATATAAAGCGATTTTATTAATATAAAAAAACATTATTATTATTTTTTATTTCAGGGGCCCGTGCTTCGCTGTGGAAGTTTTTATTGGTTTTATAAATGTAGTAACCAAATAATAATTCTCCGCCAAAACAACTTTTCTCAAAGACAATTCAGACAGTAGAATATTTCGCCGTAGAATTTTTCCCAGTAGAAATCTTCGCCGTAAAATTCTTCCCCATAGAACGCTTTACCGTAGAATTCTTTCCGGTAGAACTCTTCCCGGTAGAATTCTTCCCCGTAGAGTTTTTCCCAGTAGAAGTTTTAGTGTAGTTAGTTTTAATGTGGTGAGTTTTAGTGTGTTGAATTTTTAGTGTGGTGAGTTTTAGTGTGGTGTGTTTTAGTGTGGTGAGTTTTGGTGTGGTGAGTTTTAGTGTGGTGAGTTTTAGTGTGGTGAATTTTTAGTGTAGTGAGTTTTAGTGTGGTGAGTTTTATTGTGGTGAGTTTTAGTGTGGTTAGTTTTAGTGTGGTGAGTTTTAGTGTGGTGATCTTTATTGTGTTGAGTTTTAGTGTGGTGAGTTTTGGTGTGGTGAGTTTTAGTAAATGAATTTTTAGTGTGGTGAGTTTTAGCGTGGTGAGTTTTAGTGTGGTGAGTTTTAGTGTGGTGAGTTTTAGTGTGGTGAATTTTAGTTTTTTGTTTCATCTTCTTTGCTTGTGTATGTTCCGAGTTATGTCGTTTTGAAAGTTAAGGTTGTATGGGAATGCACCAAGTACTCGGTGTCATAAGCAGTTCATTTCAGAATTTGAATGTTGATTGCACATCATCATAGACCTCTTCACTTCAGTTTTGTTTTGCTTATGTTTTGTTTTGACAGTACTTGGTTTTTTGTTGTTGTGAGCAAGACATTAATTTGATTTTCAAGCATAGAGTTGACGACAGTAAAGGTTTTGAAACGAAGTGAATGTCTTGAAGTGGGTTTCAAATGGACTAGTGCAGATGTCTATTACGAATCATGAAAATAACTACAAACTTGCAATCGCTGAAGAATTTCCTTTTATTTGATACCCATATTTACAAATGGGTAGGTGTACCGAATTTCAATTTTTTTGAAACCACAAGCTGGAAGCATTATTTTCATATTTCCACTTAAGCCCGCATAAAGTAGAATTCATCTGTAGATGTATATTTTATATGAGGTATTTGAACATAAGTAGTCGGTTCACAGATCACAAATCAGGAGGTTATGCTGATCATGAATATATATACTTTTCCGGATATGCTTCCGAAAAACGTGTTTTGTAAAAAAAAAGTTTTTATTTTGGGAACTCCAGATCTCATTAAATACTATTCTAACATGCACTGTACTTTAGAGCTTTTATATAAAATAATTGATGTGTTTTTATCTTTTTTAAAACCGTTATAAGACTGATTTCTGATTTTCATATAACAGTTTCGGTTTTAAAAATTAATCGGATTTAAACGGATAACTGTTTCAGTTACGGTTTCAATCCTTGGTTATAATCGAAACATGATAATTACTACATCCAAACAAAATAAATATTTGAACCATAATAATTACTACATTAAAAAAAATATATATTTGAACCGAAATATAATTATGTTTAAAATAAAACATGATTTGGACCGACATATACATATTTTTCCAAAGAAACATAACAGATGTTTCAGTACAAATAATAGGATGTTTGCAGTGAAACATATCTAAATATTTTTGGAAAGAAATTCTTAAAATAAAATAAAAATAAAATATATATATTTTTATATTAATTTTTATTTAAAAACTTTAAACATGCACAGTGGGAATTTATAATATTTGAATTCATATACAAATTTTTAAATGAATAAATAAATAATTGGTTTAAAACTGCAAGTACAAGTGCAACAAAAACACATAGACAGAAAATGGCGGTCACCGAGTGTCAACTTCATACTTTTATTTATATCTAATTTTATTTTCTTGTTTCTTTTAACACATCAGTATGTTTAAAACGACCCAATACATACTTCAAACGACGACAGCAGGGACATATGTAGAAAATGTGTTTTTTTTGTGGTTTGCCATTTACTGACGAGAGGTAGCGTCGCAAATAAAAATGTTTTCTATGAAAAAGATGTTGGCAATCGAACCGCGGACCTTTCGGCTCGTTTTCGAATGCACCAGCGACGTATCGCACTAACCAGACGAGTTACCGACGCTACAAGTCATTAAACGATCCTACAAAATTTCATTAATTTCTGAGATGGTACTGCCGAAATTTTCAGTTGATTTGACGTGGAATAGCACTATAATACTTATTTAATTTTAAACTAACTTAATGCTAGTTTGGCGAGAAATTGCCTCCAGCCGCTATAACTACAATTGGGGATTTAATGCCTCCAAGCACTATAACACATATTGGAGAGTTAATGCCTCCAAACACTACTTTTTACTATTTAAGGAGTTAATGCCTCCAAACGCTACTAATACGAGGTTGATGTGTACGAGGTCGTCGCCAGCACCGAACTGCCTGACTGCTGCAATTGTGTCACCTTTTATACATTTTCTTATGTCGAACGCAGTGTGTATTGTTGTTTTGTAGTCTGTGCATTTGTTGTTCCTCGCTTTAATGTTGTTGCCTTACAGCCGATGCGTCGTAGCATTGTTGTTGTTTGCATTCAGGTTGATTGTGCATAGGGCCATTGCTGCTGCTTGTGATCGCATTACATTGTTAGTTATATATATATATACATATCTATATATATCTATCGATATATATATATATATATATATATATATATATATATACACCACTGTAAATCAAAGTGAAATGATCTTTGTTAAATGTCAAGAATGTATGTACATTTTTATATATATATATATATATATATATATATATATATATATATATATATATATATATATATATCTTATTTTTTGTAACAAGATTTGTACTTAAGACATATGAGAATATACCATTTTTTATTGATGAATCTCAAAGAATTCCGAAATTATGGCGATTTATATTTATATCGATTTATCAAAGTGAAATGATCTTTGTTAAATGTCAAGAATTTATGTACATTTTTTATATATATATAAATATAATTATATATATTTATATAAGGTATATTCTCATATGTCTTAAGTACAAATCTTGTTACAAAAAATGAGAGGTTATTGTCAACTGCCACGTCTAGCTGGCATATAACATTTATAGTAAACACGCTATAACTCTGAAGATATAAGAGGTATATTATTGAATTTTTGTCTAACATCATATAATATGAAAACAAAACGTTTTACTAAAAATTGTTGATATCGGCCTACTTCGACGTCTTCCTGCCAAAAAACATGACATACAATAGGTATTTATTTACAATATGTATTTAATTTGATCTCTATGAAAAGAGGAAGAGCAGGTTATACTATATGTGTATAATGGTCATCATCATATCTCGCATAGTACCGGAGTTATGAAATGTTACGAAAAGAAGTAATTTTCCGCATAGTGCAAGCAGTCAACAATAATAAATGAGACGAAAGACAATTCAGCGCACTAAGCAATGTGAAAGTGACGAAAATCAGCGCATTAAAACACATGAGTGCGAATGAGATGCCAATAGCATGCGTCATTCACGAAACAAGTAGAAGGCTCTCGAAACAAGTCGAAGTTTGTCGAAACGTGTCGAATTGATGCATGCAGTATATAAGGGAGCCTCATCTGAGGCACAGCACTTCAGTTGTGATTTGATAGTGAACTCGTGCAGTGAACTAGTGCATCTCGTGAGCGAACATTGTAAAGATAAGTTGTCGTAATAAAGCAGTTGTTATAAGTGTTTGTTATTAAGTTGTTATTTAAGTAAATAAAGTTAATTAATACTAGTTGAAATAATACTAGTTAAAACCTAATATTAGTGTGTTTTTTTTATTTTGTACACAATCCAGCGATACGAACTCATAGACAGTTTTCCGTGGACTGAATTTTCGTAACATTGGTGTCAGAAGTGGGATTGTGATACAAAATGGTTAAAGTGGAACAACTTAAAGTCGACCAGCTAAAGAAGGAGCTGGCGATTCATAACCTTCCAACTTTAGGTACGAAAGTAGAGCTACAAAAGCGTCGAATGGAATAATTAGAGAACCAAAACATTGACCTGGTAGAGCACGAGTTTGAAGTGGAAGCTGCAACAGCGTCATCGAAAAGTGTGGACACGGAGCAAAAAGTACAGTCCCAAAGTTTTAATATGAGCCAGTTGCTCCAAGCAATACAACAACAGCTTCAAGAAAATTCCAACAAAATGGAATAAAAGCTTCAAGAAAATTCCAATCAACTTAAAACAGAACTTCTAGACAATTTAAATGAGCTTCAAACTAAAATGAAGAAACTTTAAGAAAATTCCAACCAACATCAAGTATAAGTGGAGGAACAGATGCAGGAAACTTCGAAGCAGCTTCTGGAAGTTTTTAATACACTCCATGCAAAAGTGAACGAACTTGAGGCGCATGTAAATGACATGGAAGGGAGTATTTTGACAAATTTAAAAAGTTGGAAAATAACGCTGATGAGAAATATTAAAAATTGGAACATGGTTTCGACAAAAAGCTACAGAAAATACAAGAAGATGTCAATTTACTACAGCTAAGTGGACCATAACGGCATGTTGCCAGTGACATGAGGTTGCAATCGCCGATGTATAATGGAACCACAGCGTTTAACATTTTCAAGCTGCAATTTGAGATCACGGCTTTAGGTAATCGATGGAACAATGAAGACTGCTTAGCAGCGCTTATTGTGGCCCTGAAAGGGGCGGCCGAAGTATTGCAGACTGTTCCAGAAAGCGATAGAAACAGTTACACAGCGGTTATGTCTGCACTGCAACGCATATACGGCAGTGATCACATGAAACAGATCTACAGGATGGAACTGAAGGGCCGAATGCAACGAAATGGTGAAACATTGCAGGCGTATGCAGCGGACGTCGAGAGGTTTGCTGATTTGTCGTACGCAGATTCACCGAGTGACTATACAAAAGTGCAAGACCGATGCCTTCGTTGATAGCATACGTGATCCGAAAACAAAACGTGCCACAGTGATAATGCCGAATGTGACATTTACGGAATCTGTAACCACAGCGCTAACTCAGGAGGCAGCAACTACGTTGTGCCGCCCAGCGCCAAAGGTCGTAAACTAGATGTGGAGAATGAAGACCTACTTCAAGTAGTTTGCAAGACTTTAAAAAGTGGAGCTAAACCAGAGTACACGTTTGGCAACCGAGACACACAATTTAAAAGTAAATGCTACAATTGTGATACATATGGGCATATGGCACGTGATTGTCGTAAAAAATGCAAGCGCTCAATAAATCAATCTGCAGATGAACCCAGACATGAAGAAAGACAGAATCGTGTCCAAAATAACGTAAATTGTAATCAATCTTTTAACTAAAACGAGTCAGTTTTGCGGGGCACGATCTGACTCCCATAACCGATTGCCTCAGAATCTCCATTTCACAAATTGCTCGAAATCCAAATAGCTTAACTGTCGAAGGACTCATTGATTGTACAGCTTATATGGTAAAATTGGATACGGGAGATTCACACTCAATAATAAGAAGGAACCTTGTTAAGGACGCATTAGAACCGCTTATAGGAATAAGATTGCAATCAGCTACAGGTGAAGAGGACCTTTTCAGAGGAAAGATTGCCAAGAAAATCACGATTGGTACTTCGATAGTTGAGCATGATTTTATAGTGGTAGAAATAATATTTGGCATGGACTTCAGGATAAGAAACGGTTTCACACTAGATTCAACAAGAACAATTTTGAGTTATGCATATTTTAGAAGCAATTGTTTGAGGGAAATTAAATGGAGGTTGTGGGATAAGCAAGTTGTGGGTTATTAAAGCAAACGAAGAGCATTATAAAAGTAACATAGTTGTAGAGAGAACACTTGTTTGGAAAATTTTCTAAAATTAATCAAAAAAGGAACAGTGATAAGTATCAAGAGGCATCAGCAAATATAAATTGCGAATTTTATAAATTAGTGGACGAAAGATTTGACTGGCAATAAAAAGTGTAAAGTGCAACAATTCATTAATAAATATCGGTATGTATTCGCTGAAAAAAACCAAAGGGATGGCAGAACTGCCATTGTAAAACATCGAATAGATACTGGTGATTCTAACCCAATTCGTCAATCACCAAGAGGGGTACCACTTGCGAAAAGAGACATTTGGTTGAAGAAATGCACACAAATGGCGTGGTGGAATCATCTGAGAGTCCATGGAGTTCACGGTCTTTCACCAGTAGTATTGGTGAAAAAGAAGGACGATAGTACTCGTTTCTACGTTGATTACAGAAAACTGAATGATGTCACCAAGAAAAATAGTTATCCATTGCCCAGAAAAGATGACACCTTGGATACACTATCTAATACCAAGTGGTTTTCCACGTTGGACACGCAAAGCGGTTACTGGCAAGTAGAAATCGATAAAAAAGATCGAGAGAAGACCGCATTCAGTACAGGCGATGGACTATGGTAATTTCTGGTAATGCCGTTTGGACTCTGCAATGCCCCAGCAACATTCGAGCGAATAATGGAGCACTTATTGAGATGTCTGTACTGGAAAACTTGCCTGGTATACCTTGATGACATAATTGTCATGGGCAAGGACTTTGTTGAACATCTAAGAAATTTAGAGGAAGTATTCCTACGATTGGAATGTGCGGGTCTACATCGTAGCCCAAAGAAATGCTCACTTTTCAAGAAAGAAGTCAAGTATCTGGGTCATCGAGTTACCACAGAAGGAGTGCATACCGATGAGAATAAAATAGTTGCGGTCAAGGAGTGGTCCAGACAGCAAAACCTACACGACCTACGAAGTTTCTTGGGGCTATGTACATACTACAGGCGATTTGTTCCAGGTGTTGCGAAGAAAGTTGACAAGAAAGAACCGATATTTTCAATGGGGCGATGATCAAGAAAATGCTTTTTTGAAAATGCCTTTGCTCGGCACCAATTCTTGCGTATCCCATGCCAGGTGAAAACATGTGTACTGGACACGGATGCAAGTGTATACGGAATTGGCGGAGTACTCTCTCAAGTGATCGCATACTACAGTAAAATCTTGTCCAAGCCCGAGCGAAATTACTGTGTCACCAGGAGTGAGCTTATTGCTGTAACCGAATGTGTGAAAAATTTCCACAAATATCTATACGGACAACAGTTTCACTTGAGAATCGATCACGCAGCACTGAGATGATTACTTCAGTTCAAAGAGCCAGAAGGCCAAATAGCTCGTTGGATAGGTCAATAGAGCTACGATTTCACCATCGAACATCGTAAAGGAGATCATCATGGAAATGCAAATGCTCAGTCCCGACGACCGTGTAAACTTGAATGCAGACATTGTTTAAGAGCAGCAGGAAAAGAAAACATAATTTACATTCGCTTGCTGAATGTTTTACCCGATGAAAAATGAACTCAGGAACAAATTCAAATCGATCAAAAGAGTGATCCCGATCTTACAAAAATCATGATTTTCAAGGAACAGCAAAGAAAGCCACCATGGGAAGAGATAGCTTCCGACATCCCAATAACTAAGGCGTACTGGGCACAGAGGCAGAGCTTAAAGCTGCAGGATGGTTGCTTATATCGTGTATGGGAAAGTGAAGATGGCACATCCGCTCGAAGTTTGATTATTGTTCCCAAGTCAAAAATAAAAGAGATATTAGCGGAATACCATGGTGGATCTAGTGGTGGCCATTTGGGCATTAATAAAACGGTCGAGAAGGTAAAGAAACGTTTTTTTTGAATTGGATGCCAAGAGTCAGTCGCCGATTGGATTCGGAGTTGTCCCCAATGTGTACCAGCACAAGGACCAACAGTCAGAAGTCCCGGCAGGATGCATCAGTACAACGTGGGTGCACCATTCGAGCGTATTGCCATGGATGTCGCCGGGCCGTTTCCAATCAGTGATGCGGGTAATAAGTATGTCCTTGTCGTCATTGACTATTTCAGCAAGTGGCCTGAAGTGTATCCCATGCCGAATCAAGAAGCCACAACAGTTGCGGATGCATTAGTTAACAACTGGGTAAGCCGTTTTGGAGTACCGTTGGAATTGCATTCAGATCAAGGAAGAAATTTTGAGTCTGCAGTTTTTAAGGACGTATGCAAAATCCTCAACATACACAAAACACGAACAACGACTTTGCACCCGCTATCAGACGGCATGGTGGAGAGATTCAATCGGACTTTGGAAAAGTATCTCAGAAAAGTGGTTCATAAAAATCAAAAAGATTGGGATACACACATACCACTGTTTCTCATGGCATATCGAGCGGCGGTTCATGATACCACAGCAGCTTCACCATCTAAAATTGTTTTTGGAAAAGACTTAAGATTACCTGCGGATTAAAGTTCGGTGCGAGTCCTTCAGCTGGAATTCTTATTCACGATTAGGTTTCCAGGAAAAGTGAAGAAATGAACGAAGTGCATCAGTTTGTAAGGCAGCGTACACAATTTGCGAGTGATAAGATGAATGCCAGATACGACTTGCGCACAAATTCAGAGGGATTTGCGGAAGAAGAACTTGTTTTGCTCTATAACCCACAAATGCAGAAAGGCTTATCCCCTAAACTACAAACACACTGGGAAGGACTGTAACGAACCCCTGGCCTCCAGCTGGGGTGAGCTCACCGTGTCAGGGTTCACTGCAAGAATTTATTTACAGAGGGAACCAAATAGGAAATAATACTGCTTTTGTGCGATTTACGTTATAATTTATTTGTTAATAAAAATTACACTTAACCTAATTCCGCACGACTGCGCTCCTTGCCGCCGTCCCTTTTGTGGAGCGCCCAACTTCACGGACCTATATTCACTCCGCGCTGTATTCGGACCCCGCGCCGCTGACCGAATACTCCGTCGCTAGTCTACTGTCGCGTTGCTCAGCGGAGGCCCTCCAAGGGCAGGGCTGCTCCGCGCCGTTTATTGTCGCACTCGTCGCTATAGCCAGCGGAGTCTCATCAAGGACAGAGTTTCGTTACTACGAATGTCAAATGTCGCTGGTGGTACACTGTCCAGCGGAGTCTCATAAAGGACAAGACTACACTGCTATGAATGTCACAGTCACTGCGGCTACGCTGTCCAGCGGAGTCTCATCGAGGACAAGGCTACGCTGCTGAAATGTCAACTGTCGCTGGTGTTACGCTGTCCAGTGGAGTCTCATCAAGGACAAGGCTACACTGTTACGAATGTCAACTGTCGCTGGTACTACGCTGTCCAGCGGAGTCTCATCAAGGACAAGGCTACGCTGCGATAAAATGTTGACTGTCACAAATACTACGCTGTCCAGCGGAGTCTTATCAAGGACAAGACTACGCTGCTACCAAATGTCTCGCGGAACGCCTCCGATGGCCGACGTTCTGCGTGTCTCGTCGTTGGTCAAGTGTCAAATGATGTCTGAACACTTTGTCTAATATTAAGAATTAATGCGACTAACCTGTGTGAGAGCTCCCGGCAAAGTGAAGTTATTTCTAGCATCGTGTAAAAATCAAGCGTCACTTTGCCAATCGTTTCGCTTCGACTCTCGCTTCGAGTCTCGAAAGATGTCGATATGTCCTCCTCGTACCGTGTTGCCACCTGTGCCGATAATCTACTACTATTGATACTTAAACTACTTATATGGGAAATTAATGACTTTATTAGTGGCTTCAGTGCCAGTTTTATACTGAAAAATACGAAAATAAATGGCTCCAATGCCGTTAAAAAATATAAAAGTAAGACTAAATAATAGTGTGGGCGAAAACGAGGCCCTGGCCGCCTTTTGTCATCACACATCCCCGCCACTTCGGGGGTCAAGACGTTGCGGTGGCACCTTCTGTGATGGCCTGACTCGGGTTGTGCCTCCGGCACTGATGCTGACCTGGAATGCCTGTCCATGCACGTTTATTAAAAAGTTGGCCCGTCTACCCTGGTTTCGCGTCTGGGCAGCTTGTACGGTTTCTCGCAACGCATTTATGGTTGCTGGCGCATATCCTTGCTCGACTAATTGTACCATGGGGTCTGGTGTCGCGTTTGAGGGGCAAGGAGCAGTGGCTCCCGTTGGTTGCACACGAGGTGGTGTCAGCGGCCTTGGATTTATGCTGCATGGTGGGCCGACACTCGGCACGAGACGTACGTTAAGTCGTGGCTGGATGGATTCTAACGGCGCTGTGGCAACTGTCGTCACTGTCGGAGTCATCATCGGAGTCGTCATCGGAGCTGTCGGACGAACTACTGCTGGTACTGTCCTCTTCATCGACGTCTACCTCGCGGTGCTCATCTTCGTGCGGTACTGCACCCTGTGGCTCTTCATCCGCGGTGCTATTGTCGGTGACTACTCCCGAAGGTTCTCCAGTGGGACTGGTTCCTTGTTGGTTGTTGTCGCGTGTTACGCCCTGCAGACTATCCCTGTTTTCTGGTGAACCCCATAATGCTCGGTTGGCCCCGGGCACTATGCATTCCATGCGGACAGTACGCGTATAGCAGGTGCATCCAATCCCTGGATGCTCCTGATCGTCCACTTGGATGTGGAACCACCCCCTCTGCTTCCTGGGTGATGGCCAAGTTGGACCTTCGTCTTCACTAGGTGGCTCCGGCGTTAGAGGTGAAGGTGGACGAATTTCCAACTCTAGGACGGGCTCATCTAATGGGACGACATGACTCTCGGTGATCAAGTCTCCAAACAAAGAAGCCCAAGTCTCTTCGTCACTGTCAACGTCCATAGCTTCCAAGACGTCAATTGGCAATTCGAATAGGTCGGGTCTTGCGGCTGTTGTATCTTCTGTTGTTACTCCGTAATCATCCGCCTCCTTGGAGTCGTTGCTGCTT
The DNA here is from genome assembly GCA_951804985.1 of Dryomyza anilis. Lineage (NCBI taxonomy): Eukaryota > Metazoa > Arthropoda > Insecta > Diptera > Dryomyzidae > Dryomyza > Dryomyza anilis. The sequence continues at coordinate 63,571,736 of OX638133.1, read as the reverse complement.
AAGTCCACCACTATAGGTGATGTGGGCGGTATCGTAGGGATAGGAGAGTTTACTGGTATTTCGTGTGTCGCATCTGAGTGCGCTGGTTCCTGACGACAGCTCGAGGCAGGGCGTCCAGGTTCGATGCGTGGATTTCCGTCGCTGAGCGTGTCATCGGGCGCTGGTACGGTCTGATGAGAGACCGGCGTGGCGTGGTCATCACCGGTCGGCGCTGATGGGAAATGATGAGCGGGCCTCGTTCGGCACCCACGGCGGGGCGTTGTCGGGTGGTTCTGGCGCGACTCGGTGGGCTGTGGGTTCGTATTCTGCCCGTTGGATGATGGACGGCGCCTGGGGTCAGTGTTCGGTCGTCGGGCCAGCGAAGTTCTGGGTGTGGGCTCATGTGCCGGACGTAATGTAGGTGTTTCGCGTGGGTTGCGAGACCTTCGCTCCTGTGAAGTCGATTGATTTGGTTTGGGATCAGGTTGCCTCCGCGGCGTTGGGCGACGGGGTTCCGGCGTGGCATCTCGCTGTCATCGCTGCGGGACGGACCTCGTGCGGTCGATGCGGCTCGGAATCTTCGCGTTGGCCGTGACGATGCTGATGTGGCTTTGGGCGTCGGTGTGGTCGATCTACATGCTGACCGTGGTTAAGCGAGCGGTGTGGCTTCTGGCGTCGAATTGCGAGGCAAACGCGCCGACGAGGTGGTTGGTTGCGTACTCACCGGTGTCACTGTGGCTGGTCGTGGGGATGAGGTGGCTGGTGGCGTGCAGCCCTTTGGTCGTGGCGATGCAGCGGCTGTTGGTTCCCCATCGGCACCCAGCACTCTTGGTGGGGGTCGTAGCTCCGCTTGTTCATCTCTTATTGAGGTGTCCATGCGTCTGTTCTGAGAGTCAACTGTTGCGCGGTGGTTAGCGGTCACGGGTGTCCTCCGGTGCACTCGAATGTGTGGACCGCGCCGGGACCTTTGGTGTAGTACCTCTTCGAACTGGGGGTCTAGGCGAGCGGTCCTGCGCCCGCGAGCGTTCTCTTCGGCTGTTCGTGTTCTAAATTGATCACGGGTTTTTTCGAACTTGTCGTCCATATTGTTCTTTTGGCTGGATCGGTTAGAGGAAGAAACAAAACAACGCTTATTAGTGGTGGGTAATGTCTGATTTTGTTCGCGGGGCGTCTGTGCAATGGATGCGACGTTGGGCTCGAGGGGCGGGTGATATTCCTTGAGTTCGCTCAAGTGTGCTGTGCGGGATCGTGGTTCGCCTGCTCGTTTTAGCTGGGCGATGACTGGCGAGATGAACGCAACGACGGTGTAGGGTCCGTCGAATTTGGGAGCCAGTTTGGCTGCAAAGTTATCACCCGCCTTTGACAACGGGTGTTGGCGTACGAAAACTTGCTGCCCGATCGATGGCCGCCATGGGCGCCTTCGTAGATTGTAGTGCCGTGCTTGGTCTTGCGATGCTTTCCTCATGTTCATGCGTACGAGGTCGAAGATTTGTCGTAACTGCTGTGCTTTCTCTTCGGGCTCCTGGTGTCTCGTGCTGGTACCCATCGTAACTTCATCGTAGAGTGCCTTTGGTAGACGTGGCTCACGACCCTGTGTCAAGTAGGCTGGACTGTATCCAGTGGTTTCAGACGCACTGGTGTTTATGGCCAGCGAGATCTCGGGGAGATTCTCGTCCCATTTCGTCTGTTGGTTCTTACATAGCTGGGCGATCATCGTCTTGATCGTACGGTTGGCCCTCTCCGTGGGGTTTTCTTGTGGCGTATACGGTGCGGTGAACTGTTGCTTTACCCCGATGCTTTCTAAATAACGTTTCAGGATACGACTAGTGAACTGCGATCCATTGTCCGTTATCAAGACCTTGGGGACCCCATACGTTGCCATAATGTGTTCTCGGAATGACTTCAAAACGCTATCCGCCGTTGCTTTGCGAAGTGGTATGAGCTCCGTCCATTTGGAGAATCTATCGATAAACACAAGTAACATCGTATGGCCGTGCTTCGACCGCGGCAAAGGTCCAACGAAATCAGTACATACAGTCACCCAAGGTTCTTCCGGCATCCTGGTGAGCATTTCTCCCGCTGGGGGTAGTTGGCTCACCTTATATCGTTGCCACGAGTCACAACCCCGTACATACCGGCTCACGTCTCGGAACATCCCTGGCCAGTAATAGCGATTGGCGACTCGCCCGATGGTTTTCCGGATACCTAGGTGACCGGCGCTGGCACTGTCGTGGTTCTCCTGCAACACTCGTCTGCGTAAGGGGGTTGCAACACAGAGCTTCCACGGGGCGCAATCTTCGTCGCCCACATCCCGGGGAAGGTGTCGATATAGCTGGTCATCGATGATAGCGAAGTCAGGATACTTCTCAGGATTCTCGCGGACTTCGCGCAACTTGTTGTGGAGCCAAGCACACGGCTTGGGTTCTGCTGCGCTGACGGTCGCTCGTTGTAACTGCTCTCGGGGTTGCCTTGACAGGGCGTCCACCACAACGTTGAATTTTCCCTTCCGATACTGCACGGTGAAATTATACTGTTGGAGCTCTAGGGCCCATCGTGCAATGCGGCCGAACGGACTCTCGATTGAGTTTAGCCACTTCAAGGATATATGATCCGTGATCACGACGAAGTGGTAACCCTCCAGATATGGACGCATTTTACGAATGCCCCACACGATGGCTAGGCATTCCTTTTCTGTGGGCGAGTAGTTTTTCTCGGCTTCGTTAAGGTGTCGGCTGGCGTAGGCTATAACACGTTCGGCGCCTTCGAAAGACTGTGTGAGCACGGCTCCTAAGCCGTAATCACTCGCATCGGTCTGCAAAGTGAATTGCTGTGAGAAGTCCGGGCAGGCGAGCACTGGGGCTTCCGTGAGCTTCTTCTTCAACAGTTCAAAGGCTGCTTGTTGAGTGTCGGTCCATTTCCAGTGCTTGCCTTTTTTCAAGAGCGACGTCAATGGCTGCGAAATTTGCGCAAAGTCAGGTACAAATCGTCTATACCACGATGCGATCCCCAAAAACTGTCGCACACCTCGGACATTTTGTGGGGGGTTCAAGTCGCGGATCGCTGCTACCTTCTCAGGATCGGTGTGAATACCCTCCCCGCTGACGACGTGGCCCAGGTACTTAATTTCGGTCTTGAAGAACTCGCACTTGTCGGGGTTAATGCGCAGATTTGCGGCCTGTAATCGTCGAAACACCTCTCGCAAGTTGTCCATGTGTTCGTTGAACCTGTAACGACGATGTCGTCCAGATATGCGAAAGCGTGTGGTTCCATTTCCGGTCCTATGACCCGGTCCAGTGCCCTTTGAAATGTGGCAGGGGCCGAATGGAGGCCAAATGGCATAACCTTCCACTGGAACAAACCGCGTCCGGGGACTGTAAACGCTGTATACTTCCTGCTATCTACGGCTACGGGGACCTGCCAATAACCATCTTTCAGGTCAAGGCTACTCACAAACTTAGCATTTCGTAGGCGATCCAGGATATGTGTGATCCTTGGCAGCGGGTAAGCGTCGGGGACTGACTTACTATTTAGTTGACGGTAATCCACGTATAATCGCCAGGCTCCCGTCTTCTTCTGTACTATCACAATAGGTGCGCTGTAAGGGCTATGGGACGGCTCGATGTGTCCTTTTGACAGCAGCTTGTCTACCTCAGATAGGCTCGAGACCGGAGGTGCTTTTAAGACCAACGTGTCCCCTCCACATTGTATCGTCGTTCTGATGGCTATCAGGAAGTCCAGTCCTAACAGGACATCCTCGGTTGTTTGTGGCATGATCAGGAACCTAAAAACACACTTGGTGTCGCCTATCGTCGCGTGGGTGTCTACCGCGTGGGTCAGTAGGCGAATTGAGCCATCTGCTAGCGTGACATCCCCCTGTACGTTAGTTCGTGTGCCCGTGGGGCCTAGTTTCGTGGCGAACCTCTCGCTGATGAAGCTGTGGGTAGCTCCTGTGTCGATGGTGGCAATGGTCTCCTGGTTGCCGATGGTGACGTGGACGAATAAGTGCCTCGCGTCATGGTGTAGTATTTTTACTGTCTTGGAGGGGCGGTGTCCCGAGGTTTCGCTCCCCCTCCAGTCGTGCGATCCTCGTTTGCGTTTCCCGGTGGTCTGCAACAGTCGATTGTTCTAGTACCACGGCGTCCACAGTCCCAGCAAAATAGAACTTGCGGTCGGCGACACTCTCGTTCCGTGTGACCATTTTGGCTACAGCGTCGGCACGCAGTACGGGGATTGATAGACTCCGTGCGCTCGTGTTCGACCACACGGTGTCTCTCGGTATGAGTCAAGAAAGTGTCACGTCTCTCTGGTTCCCTGGGTTTGATGTCCTCGAGTTCTTCGGCCATCTCTAATAGTTCCGCCATGGTAGTAAAATCTCTGCGCTTTGCGTACCACTGATAATCGGGGTGGGTATTGCGGTACGCTCTTTCCAGTTTCTGTGCCTCGGTGTAGTCAGCATGACGCATTAGTGTTTGTAGTTCGAGTATGTAATCCTGGAACAACTCTCCGGGGCGCTGCACTCGGCGGCGAATCTCGTCGTCTAGTCGATCGCGGTAGCGAATGGGGAGGAAAAATCGCTCAAAATCCCTTCTAAATGCAGTCCATTGTGCCCAGTGGCAATTATTGTTCCGAAACCAAGTGAGTGCTTTACCCTTGAGCAGTTCTGGCATCATGCTAGGCAGCTGATCCACACTGATGTGGTAAACCTCTGCTAGTTCTTCTACGCGTTCAAGGAAGTCCAACGACTCCTGTCCGCCGTCGTACCTCAGTGCCCACCTGCGTACCCTGTCTGGGTATGGGGGGAACAGTGTTTCTTGGCCAGGCCATGTATTTAAGTGGCTATGTGCAGTACTTACGATTGGTACGGCAATACTTTCACCTTGTGCTTTGTTCTTGTGTTTCGGGACTTCGGTTGACGATGCTTCGCTGGGCGTTCGGGTGACTGTTGCTGTTTCGTGTGCTGTGAGTTCATGAGACTGGGCTGCCGCGCTCTCCTTTACGGCGACTCCCAGTGTTCGGTTGATGGTTGTATTTGATGCGTTGGATCCTGGCTTAGTGATTTGCTTTGTTTCGGTCGCTGCGGCATCCGTTCCTCTGTCGTCTTTCGTCTCATTGGCGTCGGTCCAACGTGTAGGAGACTTTGGTGCAGCTGCTGCGTTGCCCGAAGATAGGCCGTCGGTAGCCGGTATCTTCAGTGTTTCGGCATACGTTTTCCCTTCGCCTTCCGCCGCTGGGGCCGGAGATGTGCTTCTTTTGTGAGCTGCCTGTATCTCGACGAGTCGCGCCAAGCGCTCTGGCTTGTGGTCTTTCTTTTCGAGAAACGCTACGAAACGTTCCCTTAACTCGGGGACGGTGCCCGTGGGATCGAGGCCGAACTCGGTAGCGTACGCGACGAGATCGCGCTTCTGTACCGCGTTGACCCATTTAACACTGGCCATGATTGTTTTTTTTTTTTTTTTTTTGTCCAATATATTTTTTTTTCGTTCTTTTTTTTTTTTTTTTTGGCTTTACTATTTATTCACTATATAATAAAACTGTCTTTTTTCCCTTTTGATTGTTTGTTTGTTTTAAGCGTCTCGGTCACTTGTGATTTTCGCTGCACTGTGAGACTGCGTGAGAATATCGTTGTTAACCTTGTACTTCGGCGACCATTTTGACGTACGTTGGCCACGCGGTTTCATACTGCGCGAATGCGGATTTGAAGGTTAGCTTTAACCATGCGGAATTTTACTGCGTCCTCGCGCGGAAATATATAGGCGTATACTTTTCACTTTATCACTCGCGTATTATATTCCTATTTGGTGTCCCTGCTCGGGCGCCATTGTAACGAACCCCTGGCCTCCAGCTGGGGTGAGCTCACCGTGTCAGGGTTCACTGCAAGAATTTATTTACAGAGGGAACCAATAGTAAATAATACTGCTTTTGTGCGATTTACGTTATAATTTATTTCCTTATTGTTAATTAAAATTACACTTAATCTAATTCCGCACGACTGCGCTCCTTGCCGCCGTCCCGTTTGTGGAGCGCCCAACTTCGCGGACCTATATTCACTCCGCGCTGTATTCGGACCCCGCGCCGCTGACCGAATACTCCGTCGCTAGTCTACTGTCGCGTTGCTCAGCGGAGGCCCTCCAAGGGCAGGGCTGCTCCGCGCCGTTTTCTGTCGCACTCGTCGCTATAGCCAGCGGAGTCTCATCAAGGACAGAGTTTCGTTGCTACGAATGTCAAATGTCGCTGGTTGTACACTGTCCAGCGGAGTCTCATCAAGGACAAGACTACACTGCTATGAATGTCACAGTCACTGCGGCTACGCTGTCCAGCGGAGTCTCATCGAGGACAAGGCTACGCTGCTGAAATGTCAACTGTCGCTGGTGTTACGCTGTCCAGTGGAGTCTCATCAAGGACAAGGCTACACTGTTACGAATGTCAACTGTCGCTGGTACTACGCTGTCCAGCGGAGTCTCATCAAGGACAAGGCTACGCTGCGATAAAACGTTGACTGTCACAAGTACTACGCTGTCCAGCGGAGTCTTATCAAGGACAAGACTACGCTGCTACCAAATGTCTCGCGGAACGCCTCCGATGGCCGACGTTCTGCGTGTCTCGTCGTTGGTCAAGTGTCAAATGATGTCTGAACACTTTGTCTAATATTAAGAATTAATGCGACTAACCTGTGTGAGAGCTCCCGGCAAAGTGAAGTTATTTCTAGCATCGTGTAAAAATCAAGCGTCACTTTGCCAATCGTTTCGCTTCGACTCTCGCTTCGAGTCTCGAAAGATGTCGATATGTCCTCATCGTACCGTGTTGCCACCTGTGCCGATAATCTACTACTATTGATACTTAAACTACTTATATGGGAAATTAATTACTTTATTAGTGGCTTCAGTGCCAGTTTTATACTGAAAAATACGAAAATAAATGGCTCCAATGCCGTTAAAAAATATAAAAGTAAGACTAAATAATAGTGTGGGCGAAAACGAGGCCCTGGCCGACTTTTGTCATCACAGGACCATAATTAAAAGAATTAGTGTATCGGATTCAGAATACTGCGGGCGTCAGACGAAAAATGAAAGTAGTACATTTAGAGAGAGAGGATTAGTATCTGTTCGGGACCAACAGATTTACGTGGAGGGCACTGTTACGAAAATACGTAATTTGCCCCATAGTGCAAGCAATCAACATTAATTAATGAGACGCAAGACAATTCAGCGCACTAAGTGTGTGTTAGAAAGAGACGGAAGATCATTCAGCGCACTGATGCAGTGTGCGAGAAAGAGATGGAAGATCAGCGCATTAAAACACATGAGTGCGAATGAGATGCCAATAGCATGCGTCATTCACGAAACGAGTAGAAGGTTCTCGAAACAAGTCGAGGCTTGTCGAAACGTGTCGAACTGATGCATGCAGTATATAAGGGAGCAGCATCAGAGGTACTTCACTTCAGTTGTGATTTGATAGTGAACAAGTGCATCACGTGAGCGAACATTGTAAAGATAAATTGTGGTAATACAGCAGAGGTTATAAGTGATTGTTATTAAGTTGTTATTTAAGTAAATAAAGTTAATTAATACTAGTTGAAATAATATAAGTTAAAACCAAATATTAGTGTGTTTTTATTTTGTACACAATCCAGCGATGCGAACTCATAGAATAGTTTTCCGTAGACTGAATTTTCGTAACATTGGTGTCAGAAATTGGATTGTGATACAAAATGGTTAAATTCGAACAACTTAAAGTCGACCAGCTAGAGAAGGAGCTGGCGATTCATAATCTTCCAACTGTAGGTACGAAAGTAGAGCTACAAAAGCGTCTAATGGAAGAATTAAAGAACCAAGGCATTGACCTCGCAGAGCACGAGTTTGAAGTGGAAGCTGCAACATCGTCATCGAAAAATGTGGACACGGAGCAAAAAGTACAGTCCCAAAGTTTTGTTTGAGTCAGTTGCTCGTAGCAATACAACAACAGCTTCTAGAAAATTCAAAACAGCTTCAAGAAAACTCCAACAAATTAGATCAAAAATTTCAAGAAAATTCCAACAAAATGGAACAGAAGCTTTAAGAAAATTCCATCCAAATTGAACAGAAACTTCAAGAAAATTCCAACAAAATGGAGCAGAAATTTCATTAAAATTCCAGTAAAATGGAACAGAAACTTTAAGAGAATTCCAACAAACATCAAATAAAAATGGAGGAAAAGATGCAGGAACATTCGAAGCAACTTCTGGAAGTTTCGAATACGCTCCATGTCAAAGTAAAGGTGCTTGAGGCACATGTAAATGACATGGAAGTGAGCGTTGACGATAAGATTCAAAGATTGGAAAATAACGTTGATGAGAAATATCATGGAATCGACAAAAAGCTACAGAAAATTCAAAAGGACTTCGATATTTTGCAGTTAAATGGACCCACACAGCATTTTGTTAGTGGTACGAGACTAAAGTCACCGATTTACAATGGAACTACAGCGTTCAACATTTTCAAGCTGCAATTTGAGACCACGGCTTTAAGTAATCGGTGGAACAATGAGGACAGCGTAGCCGCACTTATCGTGGCCCTAAAAGGAGGCGCAGTCGAAGTATTGCAGACTGTTCCAGAAAGCGATAGAAACAGTACACAGCGGTTATGTCTGCACTGCAACGCAAATATGGCAGTGATCACATGAAGTCGATCTACAGAATGGAACTAAAGGGCCGAATGCAAAGAAATGGTGAAACATTGCAGGCGTATGCAGCGGACGTCGAGAGGCTTGCGCATTTGTCGTATGCAGATTCAACGAGTGATTTCATAGAAAAGTGCAAGATCGAAACGTTTGTTGATGGCATACGCGATCAGGAGACAAAACGTGCTACAGTGATTGCGCCCAAGTTAATATTTACGGAAACGGTTACCATAGCTCTAACACAGGAGACAGCAAATGCGTTGTGCCGATCGGCTCCAAAGGCGCGTAGAATTGATATCTAGAACGATGATTTATTTTAAGTAGTGTGTCAAGCAGTTAAAGCAGGCGTTAAAACCGAGCACACATCACCCAACAAAGATACCCAATTCAAAGGTAAATGTTACAACTGTGATACATATGGGCATATGGCACGTGACTGTCGTAAAAAACGCAAGCGCTCAATAAATCAATTTGCAGATGAATCTAGACATGAAGAATGACAGGATCATGTCCAAAATAGCGTAAATATCAATCAAGCTTTAAACTAAAACGAGTCAGATCTGCGGGGCACGATCTGACTCCCATAACCGATTGCCCCAGAATCTCCATTTCACAAATTGCTCGAAAGTCGAATAGTTTAACTGTCAATGGGCTAATTGATTGTGTATATGGTAACGTTGGATACAGGAGCTTCACACTCAATAATAAAAAGTAACCTTGTTAGAAACGAAATAGAGCCGCTTATCGGAAGAAAATCACTATTGGCACTTCGTTAGTTAAACATGATTTTATAGTGGCGGAAATTGTTGACGAAATAATACTTGGCATGAACTTCATGATAAGAATTGGTTTCACACTAGATTTAACAAGAAAAATTTTGAGTTATGCCAACACGGACATCCAACTAAACATTGATTGTGACCAGAGCCCGAAAATTAACAAGTTATTGCTCATAAAAATAGAAAAATATCACCTAATTCAGAAGCAATTGCTTGGGCGCAATTAAATGGAGATTGTGGGATAAGCAAGTTGTGGGTTATAGAAGCGAATGATGAGCAAATGAGCAGAAGTAATATTGTTGTCGGAAGAACATTAGTAGAAGCGACAAAAGTCAAAGTTGTTCCAATAAGAGTTCTCAACATGGAAAACTCGTCCAAATTAATTAAAAAGGGAACACTGATAGGTCAGTATCAAGAGGCATCAGCGATTATTAATTGTGAGTCAAATCAATCAAGGGAGTACGGCACATCGGAAATAAACAAACAATCTACTCACAGGTTTATAAATGAGTGGACGAAGGATTGGGCTGCCAAAGAAAAGAGTCAAGTGCAACAGATAATTGATAAACATCGGTGTAACCCAATTCGTCAAGCACCAAGAACAGTACCACTTGCGAAAAGAGACGACGTATCACATTTGGTTGAAGAAATGCACACAAATGGTGTGGTGGAACCATCTGAGAGTCCATGGAATTCACCAGTAGTATTGGTGAAAAAGAAGGACGGTAGTACTCGGTTCTGCGTTGATTACCGAAAACTTAATGATGTCACCAAGAAAGATAGTTATCCACTGCCCAGAATCGATGACACATTGGAACACTATCTAATGCTAAGTGGTTTTAAACGTTGGACTTGCCAAGCGGTTACTGGCTTTGCAAGTCCAATGATAAGAAAGATCGAAAGAAGACCGCATTCTGTACTGTAGATGGACTATGGCAATTTTTGGTAATGCCGTTTGGACTATGCAATGCCCCAGCAACATTCGAGCGGTTAATGGAGCACGTATTAAAAGGTTTACACTGGAAACCATGCCTAGTATACCTTGATGAAATAATTGTTATGGGCAAGGATTTCAACGAACATCTAAGAAATCTAGAGGAAGTATTCCTTCGATTGAAAAATGCGGGTCTACAACATAGCCCAAAGAAATGCTCACTTTTCAAAAAAGAAGTCAAGTATCTGGGTCATCGAGTTACCACGGAAGGAGTGCATACCGATGAGGATAAAATAGTTGCAGTCAAGGAGTGACCCAGACCGCAAAATCCACATGACCTACGAAGTTTATTGGGGCTATATACATACTACAGACGATTAGTTCGAGGTTTTGCCAATGTTGCTAGCAGTCTTCATGAGTTGCCAAGAAAGAATCTACATGACCTACGAAGTTTATTGGGGCTATATACATACTACAGACGATTTGTTCGAGGTTTTGCCAATGTTGCTAGCAGTCTTCATGAGTTGACAAGAAAGAATTGCGCATTTCAATGGAGCGATGATCAAGAAAGGGCATTTTTTAAATTTAAAGATCTACTGTGCTCGGCACCAATTCTTGCGTATCCAATTCCAGGTGAGAATTTTGTACTTGATACGGATGCAAGTGAATACGGAATAGGCGGAGTTCTCTCTCAAGTGATCAATGGGCAAGAAAAAGTGATCGCATACTACAGTAAAACATTGTCCAAGCCCGAGCGAAATTACTGTGTCACCAGGAGGGAGCTTCTTGCTGTAATTGAAAGTGTGAAAATTCTCCGATGGTTACTTCAGTTCAAAGATCCGGAAGGCCAAATTGCGCGTTCTATAGACCGATTACAGGCTACGATTTCTCAATCGAACATCGTAAAGGATGAAATCATGGAAATGCAGATGTTCTGCACGACGCCCATTTAAACTAGAATGCAGACATTGTTCAAGAGCGGAAGGAAAAGAAAACATAATTGACATTCGTTTGCTAAATGTTTGCCCGATGAAAAATGGACTGCGGAACAAATTGATCAAAAGAGTGATCCCGACCTCACAAAAATCTTGATGTTCAAGAAACAGCAAAGAAAACCATCATTGGAAGATATAGCTGCGGACAGTCCAATAACTAAAGCTTACTGGGCACAGTGGCAGAGCTTAAAGCTACAGGATGGTTGCTTATATCGTGTATGGGAAAATGAAGATGGCACTTCCGCTCGAAGTTTGATTATTGTTCCTATGTCAAAAATAAAAGAGATATTAGCTTAATACCATGGTGGATCTACTGGAGGTTATTTGGGCATGAATAAAACGGTAGAAAAAGTAAAGCAAAGGTTTCATTGGGTTGGGTGCCAAGAGTCAGTCGCCGACTGGATTCGCAGTTGTCCGCAATGTGTAGCAGCAAAAGGACCAACAGTCAGGAGTCGCGGTAGGATGCATCAGTACAACGTTGGAGCACCAATTGAGTGTATTAGTTGTCATGCCATGGATGTCGCCGGGCCGTTTATAATCAGTGATGCGGTTAATACGTATGTTCCTGTCGTCACTGACTACTTCAGCAAGTGGCCTGAACTGTATCCCATGTCGAATCAAGAAGCCACCGTTGGAATTGCATTCTGATCAAGAAAGAAATTTTGAGTCTGCTGTATTTAAAGAAGTATGCAAAGTCCTCAGTCGGCCTTTGGAAGAGTAACTCAGAAAAGTGGTTGAAAAAAATCAAAAAGATTGGGATACACACATACCACTGTTTCTCATGGCATATCGAACGGCGGTTCATGACACCACAGTTGCTTCACCTTCAAGATTTGTTTTTGGAACAGACTTAAGATTACCTGCGGATTTAAAGTTCGGTGCGAGTCCTTCAGCTGGAATTCCTGTACACGATTATGTTTCCAGAAAAAGTGAAGAAATGAACAAATTGCATCTGTTTGTAAGGCAGCGTATACAATTTGCGAGTGAGAATATTAAGGGCAGATACGACTTGCGCACATATTCAGAGGGATTTGCGGAAGGCCAACTTGTTTTGCTCTATAACCCACAAAGAAAGAAAGGCTTATCCCCTAAGCTAAGCAACTGGGAAGGACCATACAAGATAATTAAAAGAATTAACGATCTCGTGTATCGGATTCAGAATACTAAAGGCGTTAGACGAAAAATGAAAGTAGTACATTTAGAGAGATTGGCGCCGTATAGAGAAAGAGAGGATTAATCTGTTCGTCCCGAACAGTATCGTCTGCAGTATTTAATGAAGTATGCAAAGTCCTCAACATAATACAATCTGATGGCATGGTGGAGAGATTCAATCTGATTTTGGAAGAGTATCTCAAAAAGATTGGGATACACACATACCACCACATGACACCACAGGTGCTTCACCTACAAAAATTGTTTTTGGAACAGACTTATGATTACATGCGGATATAAAGTTTGGTGCGAGTCCTTCAGCTGGAATTCCTGTACACAATTATGTATGCAGAAAAAGTGAAGAAATGAACGAAGTGCATAAATTTGTAAGGCAGCGTACACAATTTGCGAGTGATAAGATGAAGGCCAAACACACTGGGAAGGACCATACAAAATAATTAAAAGAATTAACGATGTCGTGTATCGGATTCAGAATGAAAGTAGTACATTAAGAAAAGTTGGCGCCGTATGAAAAGAGAGGATTAGCATCTGTTCGGAACGAACAAATTTAGGTGGACGGCAGTGTTACGAAAAGACGTAATTTGCCCAATAGTGCAAGCAATCAACAATAATTAATGAGATGCAAGAAAATTACACACCTGTGCGAATGATATGCCAATAGCATGCGTCATTCACGAAACGAGTAGAAGGTTCTCGAAACAAGTCGAAGCTAGTCGAAACGTGTCATGCAGTATATAAGGGAGCCGCATCTGCGGCATAGCACTTCAGTTGTGATTTAATAGTGAACTAGTGCATCTCGTGAGCGAACATTCTAATGATAAGTTGTAGTAATACAGCAGTTGTTATAATTGATTGTTAATTAGTTGTTATTAAAGTAAATAAAGTTAATTAATACTAGTTGAAATAATACTAGTTAAAACCAAATATTAGTGTGTTTTTTATTTTGTACACCGAAAAAAATACTGTCTTAAAAATAACTAAAAATGTCTTTCAAATAAATACATATGTATTTGATGTACGTCCAAAAGCATATGTATTTATTTTTACTAAACTGATGTAGTTGTTTTTATATGGAAAATTACTACATAATTTAACAGCATTTTTTCTGTATTTATACGACCAGAAATATGTAGAGTTTACAATAATATGTAGTTATTTACTTTGTTGTGATAATACATTAAATAACATATTTATTTTTGTAATCCGGAAAATTATATGAATGAATATTAATATAATTTTTTCAATACCAAAAATAATATACAAGAATTTTCAATCTGAAAACTATTTAATTGTATGGTACAAATACAACTAAAGATTGTTATCCACAACCACAAAAAATCTACACATAAATAAATAATTAAATAATAATATAAATAAAACAAACATTTTCCTGATCATAAGTATCATCAGTTCTGACGACTCAAAGGAATGGCAAGCACTTAAGTGTTTATTTTCGGTTAAAACACATAAGATAAATATGCTATGGTAAAACCATGCCATGGTAAAACCATACCAAGGAATAACCATAAAGATGTCATATCAACTATTACTGCCTGAACAGAATACAGGCGGCGATCGAAAAATGAGAGAGCGAACATTGAAAACAACAAAAATTTGCCGTCTCAGTGCTAACGTCATGGCTCGTCACATCAGCAAACTACTCATCTGCAGCTTCATGCTATATTTGTATCCTGCAGAGTTGACAACTAAGTTTTAAAACCAAAAAAATTCAGCGGTTAACTTAGGTGGCAGCTCTATAGTAATCTCTCATTAAGACGGTTCGGTCAGATGCTACGGACAGTTTTGGTTTATTTATATACCTCTTTCACAGTCATCCGTCGTGTGCAAAAAATAAAAAACAACAAAACCTGCAATATGAAACCAAAGAATTCGTTTATATCTGCACGAGGGACGACTTTTCCTAATTCGTTCGTCAGTGATCCCACACGAATTCAAATGAAAGCAAAAAAACAAAATATCAATACAGTTTGTGCAATATGAACGAATTTTCAATACATGGTGTAGTAAAAAATAAGATAAATAAAGGCAAATGTATTTAAAACCGAACAAAATGTAGTAGAAATATTTTTTTTCAAAACAAAGACATAAAATGTATATAATTTGCTACAGTAATTTTTTCGGTATACAGCTTTAACAAATAAGTGATTTTTGACAAGTCTTCCATATAAATTCGAATGTTATTTTAAATTGGAAATTATTTTTTTATTATTGGTAACGCTAAACATTTGGTTTTAAAAATATAAACAAAACTTAGCTGTTTTTGAAAGTAAATTATGTTTTCATATTTTGTACACCGACAATTTTAATAAGTCCGTTAATTTTAGGATTTTATATAATAAATTCAATTTTAACCAAATTTTTATGAAAACAATTAACTTTAAGTGATACATATTTTTGTATACAGGGAATTTCTAGTAAATTTATAGAAAATAATGTAGTATAATTTACTACAGTAATTTTTTCGCTGTACACAATCCAGTGTTATGAACTCGTAGAAAGTTCTCCGTAGACTGAATTTTCGTAGCAATATGTTGAATTTATATGGTAGGTAGGCGTTGTAGTAGACCGATCACAATTTAATTTCGTATAATTATTGATCCTTACAAAATATATATATATATATATATATATATATAGTTGACACTCTCTGACCATCATTTTCTGCCATCATCATATACAAAATATACTAATAGTAAGAAATAATATAATAGTATATAATTTAATAGTGCAGTATAAAATATAATTGTTCATGTATGTATTTCTCAAAATATTGTGAAAAGACTACACGGATTTCTCATGAAAAAAACGACAACTAATAAATCAGTGCTTCTATTTTCAAACGGAATTCGGCATTTTTTTTATAACATAAAAATTCAAATATTATAAATTCAAATATTACAAATTTCTACTGTACTTATTTAATGATTTTATATAAAAATTAATAAAAAAAGAACAAAATTTAATTTTTATTTTATTTTATTTAGATATGTTTTTATGCAAACATACTACTTTTTGAACTGAAACAACTGATATGTTTCTCTGGAAACATATTTATATTTAGGTCGTTCCAAATCATGTTTTAATTATTATGTTTCTATTAGAATATACACCATTTTAAGGGAAAACATCAAAATGTTTCCGGGATATCATAATGTAAATAAGAGCTCATTACAACACTGTGTAACGAACTACATGGCGGTCAAAGGCTGGGGAAACCTCAGCGGCGGTCCAGGGTAGGTCGACAAATTATTTATTTGTGTCAGGGGTACCTTGCAAGTTATACTCAATCGTAGCCCATTCGATTCAGTGAAAACACCCACGTTTTTAATTTCAATAGTTGGGTTTTAATGGAAAATCCATTCTTAAACTAAAAAAATAATAGTAGATGATATAATAGTAATAAATGAAATAAGCGGGTCCCCGCCGGAAATGTTCCCCGACGCTGAACCCTCGGGTTATGATGTTCGGTCTGGTTTCTTCGGTCTACGCTATTTTCTGCGCAACCGTCTGCTTATTTGGCGCGTGCAGCTGTAGATTTGCGTCACTGCGTATCGGTACCGCCCGTGGTCCCTCCTCTGTCTCCGGCTCCTTTGCCGGCACACTTGTTGCTTTTCCTCGGGCTGTCGCTTCTAGGTAGTTCGGTCAATGACTCGGGTCTAGGGAATACAATCCCTTGATTCGAGATTCCGGGATCCCGATCATTTTCTAGTCCCGAAAATCCCGGGATTAAAAAGTACTACTCCCGGGATTTTCGCGATTGGCAAAAAATCACTATTTTGTAATAGTACTGCAAACGACACGATATAAAATTCATTCCAGAGCTCTCAATACAAAGCATGGTAGAAAATTTAGTATAAAATCAATTAATTTAACTTATCCATATTTTGAGAAGCTAAACCCAAAGTCTTATATACGAGTTAAATCAATGAGATTAAAAAATGTAGGTACTATATACCAATAATTACTTAGAGAAATTTTGACATTGCATTATTATACGTTTTATTTGATTCGTTTTATTATAATTTTTTTTTTTTTTAAATATAAACTTTTAACCCAATTGTTATTTTACTGTGTAGACAAATTTTAATATATACAGAAACTCTAAAATTCTAATAATTTTTTAAATACATATTTGGAAATAAATTTGAAAATTTTTAGACCTTTTTTGAAATATTTTGTATGTATTTAGGACATCATAATATATGGGGGTTTGAACATAGTCAAAATCACAACTCATATTACAAACGGTTCTACTTTTAAATATACGGTCCCTTTACCTAATTTGTGTTCTGTTTTTTTTTTTTATAAACATAATGCAACAAAATTATTATTAATTATTATTGCATACTAATTGGTTCTTTTTCGTAATTTTTTGAGAAGAAATCTGGTAAATACTATCTTGTGTATAAAACTCACAATATGTATTTTATTTTGTTTTTCGACGAAAAATGGTTAAAATAGCAAATTTCAAAATATAGAAACTACCAGAAGTTTAGTTATTTTTATGGTTAGTTTAGACAATATCTATTATCTTTAAACTAAGTTCCTGTTAATCATTAACTGTGTTCCCGTGGCGTGTGATCTAGAGCCAAAGCTTTATTTTCTATAAAAAAAACACCAAGAAACAACTAGAACCAGATCAAAAGCTAGTTTTATCCAGTTTAATCGAATGCTGTCAAGTTTTCTCAAAATAGAACCGTTGGCGTTCCAGCTATTATAACTTAAGTGCTTTAAAAATAACTAAAAAAAGTCAAATTATGGTTCGAGTATGGAGTAAAACAAATATTTTTCAAAACCCGAATCAAATCCGAAAGCCCGGTACAGGTACAAATTGTATTCCCTAGTCGGGTCTCTTCGGCTCGTTGCTGATCTTCATTGCCTGTTGTCACTCGTTCCGTCGGCACTCAGATGTGAAGACATCCGAGCCGAAGGGCTCGTAGCAGTTGCTCGTTCCCTGCGATCGGTAATTCGGATGTCGTCGACTCGTAACCGCCGCTCGTTGGTTGCTACTGTCACTCGTTCGTATCGTCGGCACTCGGGTATCGTCGGATGGTGGCCGCTGCTCGTTGACTGCTACTGCGACTCGTTCGAGCGGTTGGTAACTCGGGTGTCTTCGGCTCGTAGCCGCTGCTCGTTGACTGCTACTGCGACTCGTTCGTGCGATCTGTAACTCGGGTGTCTTCGGCTCATAGCCGCTGCTCCAGTTCCCTACGCCTTCGGTGTCGGTCGGCGGGTTACTCACAAAATATTTTCTGGCTGCCGCTGTTTGTATTCGTGGTGGGGTCCCTGTTTGCCATCTCCAGCGGTCGATCCCATATCAAAGGTGGAATGGCTGGGTTTTCCGTGGCTTGTTGGGTGGTAGCCCCGCCCCTGTCTCAGCCAGCGGTAGGTCTGCTGATGGTACTGGCCCCGGATACGATGACAGTGGGGGTGGTGAGCGGCTTTCTCATCCACCGACCGTTGTTGACGCCCCCCTTCGGAAATTCCACGACTATCCTGCCCTCGCATCCCCCGCTCTCTTCGGTCGCTATAGGCGCATCTCTCCGCTCATTCGCCACTCGGCTGCTCCTCTGCGCCACTCTTTCACCCAGGTCTGGTTTCTGTCGCCTTCGTCAGTTCACGCGCCGTGCGTGCCACTAACCACCGCTTGTCCTGGACCGTGACCCCCGCGAACCACTCTGGTCGCTCTATCGCCGCATGTCGATCCTCTGGTTCCCGCACAAACTCCTGCGCGAACTGCAGGAGTGTGCCGCAATCGGTCATGTTCGGCTGCTATGGCACCTGAATGTGGTGGCAAGGAAATTCCTCTGTGGTGAATACTCAGTCGCTGCGACCTCAGGCGCGCGAATATCAGGATTGCCGGCGCAGCCCCTTCCTGTCGGTCCATCGCCTCGTGGATCGCTCGTGAGTGGCACGCCACTGCCATGCACCAGCCGGCCTTTTCGTTGATAGGCACTACCAAGAAGTTTGCCTCAAACGGATCGTGCCTTTTAGTCCATGTACGTAACTGAGGTCCATGCTCCTCCTTAACTCTGCATAGAAATACGTATCCATGAACTGTATGTCTCGCTGCTGGTGCGGGGTCGCCACATTATCGTGGATCCAGGACAGATACCAGTTGATAAGTGCGTCGTTTAGGTATCACTCCGCCGCCAGTCGTTGGTAGTCCTCCATGGTTACCTTTATTCCACTCGCCCGGGTTTGCTAATGGTGCGGTGGTGGGCGTCTTTCTCTCCGTGCGTTGTTCCACTTCGTCATGGCTATCAAGCAGCCACTTTAGGTCTGGGCTTTTCCGGCCTCAACAATCTGGTCTGCAGCCGCCCCTGACGCATTGCCATCAGAGTGCGCCGATAATTTTCCACACTTGCTTGAAGCGCTCCTCTGGCGACAATTATGCGGTTCTTGTCGCTGGTTTCGCTCCCTCATCCACTTGTATGCTAATTGGCGATTGACTGATTCGTTGTTACAGTTTGCGATGTCACTTCCGCGCACGTTGGTTAACGATTGACGGATCGTTTTCGGAACCGCCTGTCTCCCCTACTCGTTGCTTATCGTCGCGTTCCCTTCGTGTCCGCGCCGTCAGGTGTTCGTCCCAACGCTGTTGCGGCCCAGTGATTTGGGCGATAATCGTCTTCAGGGTGAGGTTAGCCCGCTTCGTCGGATTCTCCTGGGGCGTATATAGCGCGGTGAACTGATGGCAAATCCCCATGCCCATGCAAGAACATCCTAAATGCACGGCTGATAAATTGAGCACCATTATCCGTTATCAGCACTCGTGGGACGCCGTATCTTCCGATTATGCGTTCCCGAAGTGCCCGCTGTACACCATCGCTCGTTGCACGCCAAAGTGGCACCATCTCCGTCCACTTCGAAAATTTGTCGAAAAACACAAGTAGCATGGTTTTGCCGTGCTTGGACCTGGGAAGGGGTCGCACGAAATTGGCGCATAGCCATACCAGGGTTCCTCCGCGATCTGGGTGAGCACTTGGCCAGCGGGTCACTCCTGGCTGGGCTTAAATTTCTGGCATGATTCGCAGTTTCGTACGTGTGCGTATTGTGCGAAAGGTGGTCGGTGATAACATTAAACCGGTATCCTTCGATATACCTGATGCCCCAGACTATGGCCAGACACTCCTTCTCTGTTGGTGAGTAGTTTTCCTCCGCCTTGTTTAAGCGTCGGCTGGCGTGGGTCACGACTCCCTCCTGTCCGTCAACGTCCTGTGTCAAGACGGCACCTAATCCGTAGCTGCTCGCGTCGGAGCGTAAATGGATTCTCGGAATCGGGGCAAATCAGTACCTGTGCCTGGGTCAGCTTCGCCTTCAGCTGCTCGAAGGCGTCCTGCTGCTCCGCTGTCCACACGAAATGTTTACCCTTGCACAGCAACTTCGTTAGCAGGTGGATTATTTCGGAAAACTTTGTTACGAACCGTCTGTACCAGGAGGCGATCCCCAAGCATTGGCGGATTTCGCGGACATTGGTAGGTGGCTTTAACTCATGGATGGCGGCCACCTTGCCCGGATCCGTATGAATTACGCGCTCGCTGACGACGTGACCGAGATATTTGATCTCCTTTTTGAAAAATTCACACTTGCCTTCGTTTAATCGGAATTTGGCGCGGCGCAAAGACTTCCTTCAAGGTGTCCATGTGCTCCTCTAGCGTCGCCCCGGTGATTATGATATCGTATAGGTACGTGAATGCCTTCGGATCGATGTCTGCGCCGATTACGCTATCCAGTGCCCGTTGAAAAGTCGCCGGTGCCGAATGCAGTGTAAACGGCATCACGCTCCACTGAAATAGTCCCGGTACGGTAAAGGGAGCGTATGGTTTCTCTCTTCTTCCATCGGGACCTGCCAGTACCCGTTCTTCAGGTCGAGGCTGCTTGTAATTGGCGTGGCGCATCCGATCCAGAATGTGTTGATCGAGTACGCATTCAGTTGCCGATAGTCGATGCACAACCTCCAATTCCCGGTATTCTTCTTAACTATGACAATTGGCGCACTATGCGGGCTCTGGGAGGGCTCGATGCATCCCTTGGCGATCAGCTCGTCCACTTCCTCTTTGATGATGGCCTGCATAGCGGGATATTACGGAAAATACCGTTGCTTCCGTGGGCGGTCATCCCGCATGGTGATGCGGTGTTGGAAGATGTCCATGGGTCCTGAATCCTCTCGAATTTTTTTAGTTCCAACTGGATGAACGCGTCGATGATTTCCTGTTCATCGGGTCACGAACAGGAAATCACCCCCGCGTCTAATAATACTTTTTACTTCCGGATATCGTGCTTTGGTCTCGGTGGTGCAGCGTGTCGAACCAAGCAGAGAGCATTTACATATCTCCGACAATCGTTGCCAAAGCATTCAACCTGAGCGTGGAAAACAAATAACACTCCTCTAGACCGCTTACTTGTCTTTTAGCGTGTCACCAGCCGCGTACCTGTCGAATCCCTTTCTTTGCGATAGCAGGCTTTTCCTCCCTGGAAGAGCTTTTAATTTAAATATAAATTTAAATATAAAGTTTGCATATAAAATGTAGTGTATGTAGTATGCACAGAAAACAGCTGTTCTTCCCGAAAAGTGCACAAAAGGAAAAAAGAAGTCTTAACCCTTAAAAGCCTGATTTTTTTTTGAGCTGAAAAAAAATGTATGTTATAGAACTCGCGATTCTGGACAACGTTTGTTCTATGACTTTGCTCATAGGCGTGGAAAACAAATAACACTCCTCTAGACCGCTTACTTGTCTTTTAGCGTGTCACCAGCCGCGTACCTGTCGAATCCCTTTCTTTGCGATAGCAGGCTTTTCCTCCCTGGAAGAGCTTTTAATTTAAATATAAATTTAAATATAAAGTTTGCATATAAAATGTAGTGTATGCAGTATGCACAGAAAACAGCTGTTCTTCCCGAAAAGTGCACAAAAGGAAAAAAGAAGTCTTAACCCTTAAAAGCCTGATTTTTTTTTTGAGCTGAAAAAAAATGTATGTTATAGAACTCGCGATTCTGGACAACGTTTGTTCTATGACTTTGCTCATAGGTGTTACTTACTTTAACCAGATCAAAAATATATCGTTGGTTCCTTGCGGAACCACTGGGCACCCGGACTTCAAAATTGAAAAAGTGCATTTTGTACTTAAGAATTTTTAAAGCAAAAGTCAAGAAATTTTAATATGAAAAATAGTGGAAAAGGTAAAAAAAGCATAAAAGTATAAATATATGTGGTTTGTTTTGATGATACAGTTCTTTTTTTTTAATGGTCACTCCGGTCATTGTTGATGTCATATTCACACCATTAATTTTCAAGCACTTATTCTGTTCAGGAATTCTGTTGTTTATAAACAACAAACTTAAAAAAAAGCATAAAAAACTTTTCTATAGAATTTCACATATGCTTAATTTTGTACTTCCGGTGCCGGATGGTTCCGCAAAAAACCATCCAAAAACTCGAAAAATCCAATAAAATAAAAAATTACATTTATTTCAAACACTCACAATAGCTTTTAGATACTACAGCGATCACGACAATATTTTTTTCAGCTTCGATTTCGACAAATTCACCACAGTAATATTTTTTGAAAGTACTCAATTTTACAAAAGTTAATTTTCTTGAGGATTCAATAAACATTTTAAAAGTCGAAGCGGGAATATTAAATAAAATTTGTTGAACAAAGTTTTAATTTTCATCCGTTGGTTCCTGGCGGAACCAGTGGGCATTTAAGGGTTAAGTTTTAATTTATTTAATTTCCTTTAGTTAAATGTCGTTTGCCATCATCTAAAATATTCAACATCATTTATAAAAAAAAATTGCTTTTCATAATTTCTAATTGATGTTAATATATTTTCCGTGGCGAATTTTCATTCGACTCAGACAAATTATGCAGACAATTTATCAGATTTTTTATAATACACATTTTATAATAATTCAAACAATTCAAGTATTTCTTTTAATTATTACTTGCACCAAACAAGAAAATTTTTAGTGTGCGGAAATAATATGAGTTCACTCGTAGAACTTAATTTTTCTTTTATTCTGACTTAATTTCATGTCTTTGAGGTGCTTGTTCCACTTGCATCTGCCACGTGCCCTTGGAGCAGAACACGGCTTATAACATTCTAAAATCCATTGATTTATTTATTATCAGAAGTGCAGTTTTTGTATTTGACTCTGTGGTGACACGTAGTGAATTTACTGCAACCCAACAAAAATATTTGAGTCCAGTTTCTGAGAGTGTATAAACAATTATAAATTTTATTCTTTTTATTTCTGCGGGCTAAATATATAATTATGTATTTATTTTCATATATGCTAATAGTATGGGTACGTAATTTTTTCAACAAATTTTCTATTCACAGGTACATTTAAACTGCGCTTTATGGTCTAACGGAGTTTATGAGACAATTAGTGGAGGACTTATAAATGTTGAAATGGCGTTACAAACTGCAACAAGTTATGTGTGTTCTTCTTGTCATCAGAATGGTGCAACAATTAAATGCTTCAAAAGTCGCTGTGATAATATATATCATCTCAAATGTGCTATTCGGGAGCAATGCCCATTTTACAAAAATAAAACTATTAATTGTTATGCACATTCTTACAAATCGGGAAAGGAAAATGAATTATTTTCGCTTATAGTTCAACGACGTGCATTTATTGAACGAGACGAGAACCGACAGATTGCCAGCATTATGCTTAACTCTGATCTTAGTTATTTGCTACGAGTTGGTAGTATTATATTGTTAAATGTCGGTCAATTGCTCCCACATCAATTGGAAAATTTTCATACCACAAATTACATTTATCCAATTGGTTACAAAACTGTAAGTATTTATATAGTGTCAACCAAATTACACATACACGTCTGAATTCCGAAAGGATTCAAAGGATAACAATAATATCTCATCATTTTGTAACGAAATGGTTCGTTATGCGTTTGTTACGTCTAAGGAACGATTAAAGAGGATATCCTAAGGATGACATTAGACTCAGATATTTCAGATATTTAAAAGACGAATACTTTTCTTAATTCTTTTACTAGTTAGAACTCCTTAAAGTCATAAGAAATGGATATTTGTTATCCTTTGAATCCTTTCGGGTCCTATAGCGCATATCCCAGACGTGTGGGGGCATTTGTTTATACTACACTTTTTATCAGTAGAAGCACAAAATGTCAAAAAAAAAAATGAGCAGAAAATTACAAAAAATTGGACTTCAATGAAAAAAGTTGTAATTTTCCGCATTCTGTTATTATTTTCGTTATTGTAGAATATCTTTAAAACTGGAAATGTAGTGAAAAAACTGAAAATGAGAATGTCCAAATCCATAAGAATATGTAATTTTCATTTCTGGAGTCAAAAATGTTTGTCCAATGTGCGCACAGTAATGTAAATACACTTTAATTTTAAAAATATATGTGTTTTAATGATTTTTTGGTGATTTTTTGGAATATGGTATGTTTTTAATAAATAAAGATAAAAATAGTGTAATTTTTTAAATTTATACAAATATTCAAATTAATTCATTCGACACTGCATACACTATTATTTAATAAAAAATAAATACATAAATATACATTACCATATATTTTAAATATAAGAAATACTAAAAATGGCTTAACACCTGAATATTTTTTTTTTTTTTGGCCCAAAATATCACCTCACAGTTCATCAAATAAATTTACTTAGCAACACATAATAGATATGATAAACTCAGCTAACTTATTTCTGCCGAAATATTATAGCAGAGAGTATTTGATAAATGTCTTTGAAAAGCTGTTATCTTATGGTAATAAATTACTGAAAGTGTTATTTTAAGTGTACCCGACAATGATTTGATTTAAATAAAATGAACGAACTCATCGCTTAATTTGTAAGCATTTATTTTCAAATATGTTTACAGTCATACGTTATATATATATAAATATAATATATATATATATATATATATATATATATATATATATATATATATATATATATATATATATGGATTAAACATACATCCAGCTAAAAAAAAAAAAAAAAAAAAAAAAAAAATCCAAGGATGTTATTATATATAAGCCGTTTATATAAATTAAATTATTAAATTATCATTTCAAGTTTATATTATATAAATCATGTTAACTCATTAACCCCCCCCCCCCGATCACCACAATTACATGATGAAACAAATACAACTATTCACCCAACATGCAAACTCAATCACACACACCCCAAGAACTTGAAGTTTTTGCAACTGCTATCAAGTTGCCCCTGTTTTGGACAGATCATCCCGAAGCGTGGTTCATCCATACCGAAACATAATTTTCCACAAAAGGAATCAATCAGGATAATACCAAATATGAACATTTAATAATTTCCCTACCACAAGAAGTAATTATTTCAGTACTTGATATTATCCAGAAACCAACCCTTAACAATAAATACGACAATTTAAAGACATTTTTAATTGAATGCCATTCACTCAGCGAACAACGAAAGTTCGATAAACTCCTATCAGATTCCGAAACCGGAGATCGAAAACACTCAGAGTACTACAGATCCTTAATATTATTAGCTGGCCAAAACATTGATTTCGAATTAATGAAAAAACTATGGCTTAGAAAATTACCCAAAAGCTTAAACAATGCATTAACTGGTGCAAACGTATCTAACTTTACCGATCTAGTAAAACTGGAGGATGATATATGAGAAGTATCAAATAAAAATGAAGTCTGTGCACTAAATCTAAAGGTTGTTAATGTAAACAACACTCATTTAGATCATGTAGTCGAAAACCTTGTAAAAATGACTGCAGCAATGTTCGATCAATTTAGTAAACTATCCCTCGATATTTTCGCAGTAAAACAAACTATTGAGAATCGAGAGTCTCGTACAGACAACCGTATAATAGAAACTCTTCTCGCACTAGGTCAACATCGCGAAATAGGCTATGTCGCTTCAATTATCGCTACGGTAGTAAAGCACGAAAATGCGAACAACCGTGTTCATATTCTCTAAATACGGAAAACTAAAAATTCCAATTTTATCGACGACTTACAATGGGGTCGAAGATCTTCCTACTCGTCGCCTCTTCGTATTTGACACAGTAAATAAACAAAAATTTTTAATTGACAGTGGAGCTGAAATTTCTGTATTACCCTCTTCAAAATTCAAAGCTATAAAAAAACCATCAGACATAATTTTAACATTCGCACATGGTAGCACAATAAAAACGTATGGAAAAAAAGTTTTAAATATCAACCTGGGACTTAGAAGAGAATTTTCTTTTTCTTTTATAGTTGCAGATATCGCAAAACGAATTATTGGGGCAGATTTTCTTTATAAATATGGACTCCTTATAGACTTAAAAAATAAATGTCTTATCGACCCTTTAACTAACTTATCAGTAAATACAATATAAAATTTTTGTAAAGTTTAATTACCAACATTATTTTCAGTAGACAATAAATACACTCAATTATTAAAAGAATACCCCTCTTTAACTTCCGAACCAGATTGTAATAAACCAATCAAACAAACACAATACATAGAGTAATAACAAATGATCAACTACCATATTCGAAACCACGCCGTCTAGACCCTATTAAATTCAAAATCGCCAAATCCGAATTCGATATTTTGGTTAAGTCAGGAATATGTCGACAATCAAATTCACACGCCGCTTCAGCATTACCCCTAGTTCAAAAGATAAAATTAATGACTGGCGCCCCTGCGGCGATTACCGAAGTCTTAATTTTGTCACTGTCCCAGATAGGTATCCACTTCCTCAAATCCACGATTTAAATATCGATTTACGAAACAAACATTTTTTCTCAAAAAACGATCTGATACGAGCATACCACCAAATTCCTATAGCAACAGAAGATATACATAAAACCGCCATTACAACCCCGTTTTGAATTCGTTCGAATGCCTTTCGGACTCCGCAACGCAGCACAAACATTCCAACGTTTTATGAACGAAGTTTTTACGGGCCTACAATTTGTTTTTGTATACCACGACGATATTTTAATAGCAAGCAATAATCAAGAAGAACATTTAAAACACTTAAAGGAAGTATTCGAAAGATTAGACAAATTTGGCTTAAATATTAAACTAAATAAATGTTTATTTGGAGTTTCACAACTTGATTTTCTTAGCTGTAATATTTCGAATGATGGTATAAAACCATACGAAGAAAAAGTCAAAGTCATACGAGAGTTCGATCAACCCAAGTCTATTAAACAAATGCAAAAATTTGTCGGTATGGTAAATTACTACCATAGATATATACCGAAATTAGCTCATTTACTTAGCCCCATACACTCTATGATTACTGTTGCATCCAAAAACAAAAATAAAACATTAATATGGACTACAGAAGCAAATGAAGCATTTTCTAAAGTTAAAGATAAGTTTGCTACGAGAGTATTATTGAATCACTTCGATAGTAAAGCCAAACTATCAATAATGGTCGACGCATCTACTATCGCCATAGGAGGCGTTTTACAACAATATATCAAAGATCACGAAGAACCTTTAGCATTCTTTTCTAAGAAATTAAGTTTTTCTGAATCAAAATATAGTGCATTTGATCGCGAACTATTAGCTATATACCTTACCATTAAACATTTCAGACATTTTTTAGAGAGACGTATTTTCACAGTGTTTTCCGATCACAAACCATTGACATATGTACTAAATTCAAAATCAGACTGAAGTCCTCGTCAAACAAGGCATTTAGAATATATCAGCCAATTTACAAACGACATACAACATATATCTGGAAATTTAAATGTCGTCGCAGATACCTTATCAAGAATCCGAATTGTGCGTTCTAAAAAATGAAGAACTAAACTTCAATAATATATATGTGGAGCAACAAAAAGATCCAGTATTACAAAAACTCATCAAGAGCCCCGAATGTCCATACAAATTAGAACAAGTTTTAATTCCTACACAAAATTTAAACATTTGGTGTGAGAATTCAGGTAGCACCCCACTCATCCAAGTACTCGTGCATCTCGTCGTTTAATCACTACACGATATTTCTGGCCCGCAATGAACAAAATAATTAATGAAAGAACCAAAACTTGCTTAGATTGCCAGAAATCTAAAATCACAAGACATACCAAATCACCAGTAATCAAAATAGAAATCCCCAAAGGTAGATTTGAACACATTCATTTGGACATTGTCGGCCCATTACCAATCTGTAACGGATTCAGATATATTTTAACTATTGAAGATAGAAACACACGATGGCCAGAAGCATACCTAATCAAAAACATAACTGCTAATACAGTAGCTAACACATTCCTTCCCGAATTCATTTCTTGATTCGGGGTTCCTCTTAAAATCACTGCGACCAAGGCACATAGTTTACTTCAACAATATTCTCTGAATTAACAAAATTTCTAGGATGTAAACACATAAGAACATCATCATATCATCCACAAGCTAACGGTATGGTGGAACGTTTTCACAGACAGTTAAAAGTATCAATTCTAGCCCGCGGTAACTTATTAAATTGGTCTGAAGAATTACCTATTGTCCTCTTAGGTTTACGATCTTCTTACAAGGAAGACATTCAAGCAACTTCTGCAGAAATGGTATACGGTCTAAAATTACGACTTCCATATGAACTAATCGTTGGAGCAGAAACTAAATTTAGCACTACTGAATGTTTGACTAAAATTAAAAAAATCTTTAATAATGTTCGATAAATTTATCTCATCATGGAACGAACAAAGTATTTATACCGCAAGAGCTGTATAAATGTAAACATGTTTTCGTTAGAGCCAACATGATTAAACCAGGTTTGAATTGTCCATACGAGGGTCCATTTGAAGTTATTAATAAATCATCAAAATACTTCAAGATATATATATGTGTATATATATGTGTATATATATGTGTATATATATGTGTATATATATGTGTATATATATGTGTATATATATGTGTATATATATGTGTATATATATGTGTATATATATGTGTATATATATGTGTATATATATATGTGTATATATATATATATTTTTTTTTTGGCATGGTAGCCGAGAGGTGTAATCTTCCAAAGATACGTATTAAAAATATTACGCATGCACGATTCGCTTCCATAGCGCCTACGTACTAAGCACCCCTCCCACTCGCTTCCTGTGTTTCCCTGCGGAACCGCCAGTTAAGGCATTACTTCGAAGGGCAGGATAGAGTCAGATATTCATCTGACTTCGTTCTTGTTGTTTCGTCTATCGCCTCTGTTGGCTTTGATGCGTTTGTTCGTCATGTCGTACTCGTTGCATAATTTGGGTTATTATGCTGACCGTGGCTTCCCACGCATTTAAGGAGGTAAGTATGTACGCGATTACTCCTTCTGGAGACAGTACTCCGCTTGTGAGCTCCTCTATCTGGAGTCGGTCGCTGCCGAATCTCACGCAATCCATGAGCACATGCTCTGCATTCTCCACTTTCCCTACGCAGAATATGCAGTAGGGGTCGTCTGCGTGTTGGTACTTGTGGAGGTACTCTCTGAAGCATCCGTGGCCGGAGAAGAACTGCGTTAGGTGGTAGCTGGTGTCGCCGTGTTTTCTTTCTACCCAGGTTCTCACATCGGGGATTAGCCAATGTGTTCATTGGCCTTTTGGCGAGGCATTCCACGACCGTTGCCATTCTGCCATCGCTCTGCCTTCTATCGCATTATTGCAGGAGAGACTATGCCGTGTGTTTTACGGGCGTCTGCAGCCATGTTCGCCAGAATATCAATGGGGGTTCTACTAGCAATTATGTTTGCTGCATCCTCCGATATTGTTCTGAATCCACAGCAGACTCGCAGTGATGTCAGCCTGTACGCTGATTTGACTCCCTTCATGTACGATTGGCACTTTGTTGCCGGGGCCCATATTGGCGCTGCGTACATGATCGTCGACGTGTTTACGCTGGCCAGCAGTTTCCGGATAGGCTGTTTGGGGCCTCCGATGTTGGGCATCAACCTTGCTAGGGCGGCTCCAACTCGGGCGGCCTTGCTTCCACTCTGTGCCAGATTTTCTCTGAAGTTCAGCCTGTGGTCGAGCTGGGCTCCCAGGTACTTCTGTTGCGGCGAGGATTGGATAGTGTGTCCTCCGACCCGTATTTCGAAGCGTTCCACCTTTTTGCGACTGCTGATGAGTACGGCTTCGGTCTTGTGTTCTGCCAGTTGTAGGCCTGCGGTTCGTAGCCAAGACTTGATGCTTCCGATCGTAGCATTGCAGTTTTGGGCTACATCGCTGAGCATTTTGGCGACTACAACTATCGCAACATCATCCGCGTATCCGACGATGTGTACCCCTGCTGGCTTCTCGATTTTGAAGACTCCATCGTACATGGTGTTCCACAGGACCGGGCCAAGGACTGAGCCTTGTGGCACTCTACCGGTTACCTTGTACTGTTTGGGGCCTGCGTCTGTTTCGTATGAGAGTGTCCTTTGCTGGAAATATTGGGATATTATCCTTAGCAAGTAATCTGGAGCTCCCATATTGCTTAATGCCATTAGGGTGTAGCTCCAGAGTTGAACGCGTTTTTGATGACTAAGGTCACCACTGCGCAATATTGTTTGTCGCCCCCCAGCCATCTTTCGCCGGCAATGGCTTTGCTGGCGATGTCACACACTCTGGCGGTAGCATCAACGGTGCTGCGCTTCGTTCTGAAGCCGAACTGCCATTCAGATAGGTCTGTCGGTCCCTCTGTGAGGCATTCGAGGCGGGTGCATATTATTCGCTCGAGAACTTTCCCAGCTGTGTCGAGCAGCTCTGGAGGTTTGTCGCCTTTAGGTATATCGCTGGCGTTTCCAACGTTGTGGGAAGGTTCCTTCCTCTAGGCAAGTCGTATACAGTCGGCGGAAGATTTCTGGTTTCTTCTGCAGCGCCCTTTTCAGGACACAGTTCGGAATACCATCTAAGCCGGGAGTTTTGTTGATTTTGAGCCGATTGGCTGCATCTAGCACCTCAGTGGTGGTCACTGGAGGTATCGTTCCAATTTCGCAGCTAAGGCTTCTTGGGATGCTGAAGGGTTCGTGTTGCGGGAAGAGGCCTTCCACAATTTTGCCCATAATTTCCGGGCACATTGGTGCATTCCCTGCTTTCCCGTTAAGCTTTTTTAGCACAATTTTGTACGCGCTACCCCACGGGTTGCTCTGCACCTCTTCTCTAAGAGAGATGAAGGAGTAGCTTTTGCTTTTAGCAATGGCTTTTCGCAGCTGTTTCCTCTTCTCCTTGAAGTTGGCTTGGAGTTGTGCCTGTCCAGCTCTTTCTCTCGAGCGTTGTTGTCTCCTTCGTAGCTTGTGGCATTCTGCACGGATTTTGGCAATTTCATCGTTCCACCAGTAGATTGGGGTCCGACCATTCTTTTTTGTTTTTCGCGACATGGATGCGTGGCAGGCATTTGCAAGGTATCGCATAGTGGGTTCCGTTTGCAGTTCGGCGTTTCCTTCCGTTCCTGTCATGTGTTCAATCATGTATTCTAGCACGTCGGCGTCTAGCTTCTTGATGTTCCAGCCATTCTGTTGCACTTTCCTTTTAGGGTTGCGCCGAGTTGGGCCGTCGGGGTGTTTTGGCAGGATTGCAATCGCTTGGTGGTCGCTGTTTGTATACGCATCCATGACCTTCCATTGTATGCATTTCGAGAGAGTCCTGCTGGCGAATGTTAGGTCAATAATCAATCCACCTCTCCCGTTGCAGAAGGTAAGGGTGTTGCCATGGTTCAGCAGTACTAGGTCCAGTGATGCGAAGGCTTCCAGGAGGATGGTTCCTCTCCGGTTGGTTCGGACACTGCCCCATTCTGGTGCCCATGCGTTGAAGTCGCCTGCAATTATGGCTGGTGACTTTCCTCTGGCATCGATAACTAGCCGGTCCAGCATGTCCTCGAAGTCACTTGTGCTCATACTTGGCGCAGCATAGCAGCTGTAGAAGTGAATTCCTTTCACCTTAACGTGTACGAAGCAATCGTGTTGTTTCTGCGTTCGAAGGCTGTTTTGCCACAAGTCCAGATTGACGCTTTTTCGGTCTTGTCTTCCGCCCATTTCGCGCTTCCGTTTGGGATTTTATATGGCTCACATATGAGGGCCACATCTATTTTATGTTCTGCAACTGTTTTTGACAGTATGGCCTGCGCTGCCTCACAGTGGTTCAGATTTATTTGTAGGCATCTAATCATTCCGCTTGGCTCTCTAGCGGTACGCCGCCTTGTACGCTAGGCATCTGTAGCTGCCTGTGGGGTGCTCGTTGCCACCGCTACATCCTGGTTCACAGATGGCGCATTTTGATTTGGCTTCGCATGTTTTTGCTTTGTGCCCCTTGTTGCCGCATCTGAAGCATAGGTCTTGTCGGTCTTCTTTATTCTGACATTGCCTCGATATGTTTCCGAATTCAAGGCACCTGTAGCATCGGGTCGGGTTGAAGCACTCCCGTAGGCGACATCTTACCCAGCCAATGCGTACTCGTCCTGCTTTTAATAGCGCGTTCGCTGCCTCTGCTGGCAGGCTTATCTGTGCCGTTTGTGTGCCGTCTCGCATGGATCTGAGCGTCTTGATGGCGATGCGATCCGGCTCAGTTGCATCGGGAAACTGTTTTGCAATCGCACTACAGATTTCTTCTGGGGTGGTAGATTCGTCGATGTCCCGGCACTCTACCACTTCCATGTGGCAGAGGGTTCGGATGGTTGCCCAAGTTTTAAGCGTTCGCATCATTTCCTCCCTGTACTCATCAACTTTGCTCACTTCATTGCTTTTCAGCTGAAGTATGAGCTCGCCTTTAGCTGTTCGCCGTATGGTTTTCACATTATCGCCGAGTTCCTTCAGCTCGGGTTGCGCCTTCATGTGTTTCAGCATGTCGGCGTATGACCAGTCTCCTGTCTTGGCGATGACGATTGCATCTGGGCGTGTTGGGGGCCGCTTTGGAGGCCGCCTGGGTCCACCGTTTGCCCTTGGTTTTCTGCCTACAGTCTTCCACTCTCCCTCTGGTTTTCCAGATTGCCTGTTCGGGGCTGTGGTATTTTCCTTATTTTCGCTTCGCTTGTTCCCGCCTGTCAGACCTGGAGGATCTATCGGTTTTTCTTGCCTCGGCGTTTCGCTTGCCTTTGTGGCCTCCCTCTTCCTCTTCGGGGGGGTTTGCCTAGGCTGTAGCAGTCCTTCTCGCTGGCGCTTGCCTTCGGCCGAGTGATTTTTTCGCGGTGTGGTTTGTTCTGGTCGGTTGGCCACTTCGCGCAATACTCTGCTGTGCATTTGCTCAGATTCGAGCAGTAGGTCCCGCATCTGTTGGGTTATGTGGCGTCTCTTTTTGTCGCACATCAGCTCTATTAGTGTCTGTATGTTCAGACCAATTTGAGCG